>APFE030731672.1:264578-299257 GCA_000404065.3 Pinus taeda | reverse complement strand
CTCCCGCACCTTGGAGGACTCATTTCGGGACCTGTGAGAAGTGACATGACCTGGAAACACTTGCATTGTATTCCCCTAAGTATGAACTTCATTTTCCCTGAAGACATCTCCTGCAAAAAACCCATAAAAACAACCCTTTTTCCATTGCCGCGGTTTCACTATGGAGCACTCGTGCCAATGGGGGAAATCCTCTAAAGAGGGCGCGCCATTTGGCGCTCTGTCACAGAGTTGCACTCGCGCCAGCCATAATGAGTGGTGTTTTTTAACAAACCAACAGCGGAAGATTCATCCTAACCAACTCCTGAACTGAAACTATCTTGAGTTGGGTGGTTTGGCTTCGAATCTCCATAGAGTGGAAGTGGTTTGCCACCTCTCATGGAAGCTTCTTTAGTGATAAAGCCAATCCCATAAATATTGTGGATGATCCCAACTCCCCCTCCTCCATCTATAAAATCTTGCCCATTTTCCTTAGGCAAGCTAGTTCCAAGGATTGAGAATTGTCAAGTTCATGCTGCAAGAAGCCTTCTTCACTCCCATAAGGCTAAATCTAAAGTAAGGAGATTCTTTTCCAAATAACCAAGGAGAGAGAGAGCTTGTTCCCATTCCCAACAAGCTTTGCAAGACATGTGTTGTTGATCACCCAGCCAAAGGAGGATTTGCCGTCAGAACTATGGTTGTATTCTTCTTTGTTTATCAATAATAGATGACTATTATTATGGTTCCACTCCTATTGTTCTTTGTAATGATGATGATTTATATCCTTTCTGACTGATATATAGTTGCATCTATTGGATTTTATGTTTGTGTTTGTGTCATTCTTTGTATGTCTAGGTGTCCATTCACGGAGATCGTGGGGATCGTGACCGACTGGAGCAAAGGAACAAAAGCATCAACTCTTCTACCAACACTAGCGTTGTAATCCAGGTAGGCCCTCATCATTGGTCTTTAATTTGCAATTAGGAACTTGCGTGATAGCATTGTATGATTGTTGCTAGACCCGATCTGGGCTAGTAGGGATCGCCTTTATCCACAGAGGGGATTTGCCTCCACAATAGGTAGTGGTGTGGTTGATGGTTCCTTATGTGCTAGTGGTGTTCATGACCTAGTGCAGGATGCCTACCCAGTGTAGGAACAAGAGGATGACTTGTTGTAGCAATGTGTTGGTCTAATGATGATGTTGCAGAGGTTCTACAAAGTGTGTTTAGATGTGTTGCAGCTTGTGCAGGTACCAAAGGATAGCAAAGGACTTTTTGGCAGACAAGTCAACCCTTGATTGTTAGCCTTTAGGTCAACTTGGTAGTAGCACTTGGGAGACATGTTTGATCCATTTGCAAAGATTTTATTGATCGTAGAAAAGGTTTGGAGGCATCTACAGGAGGTGATGAAGGTGACCAAATAAGTGGCAAAGGTTCATAGTTGAGGTTGTTATGTTTTTCCTTATGCTCATCCCAAACCACAGGGATATAGGTGTGTGTGTGGTTGGAAGGCTCCAACCGCAATCTACTATTTTTGTGAATGTGGCTACAACCGAAATATGATAATTCTATGGATGCAGTTGAGGCTTTGAATGAAATTTTCTTCACATTCCTCGTGCACTTCTAGAGTATTTCGACTTGTATATTCGTAGAAACTTCTATATTAATTGGATAAGGTTGAAATTGGTTGAGTAAGTCCTCTAATGGGTGTGATCACATTTAGTGCACAAGTAGTGATGATTATGGTTGGATTTTGTCAAATTTGTGCACCCTTGATCCTAGGCCAGAAGTGGATTTTGCCCCTAATGTTTTATATTCTTCATTTTGGAGTTTGGTTATGGTTGGTTCAACGTGAGAGTGAGTTAGAGAAGGTTGCATAGAGGAGGAATGCTTTAGACCAAGTTGTGAGAAGGATTGCTTCAGTGTATGCATTTTAATGGCAGTGAATGGAACAGATTGTTGAAATAAAGATATCAGTTTGCAAAGCAGATTTGATGGAGTTGTAACAAAGATTGTTTTTAGTAAATGGAGTAGAGTTTTGTAGTAGAGATGAGACAGAGTGTAGAGCATCTCATATTTATGTGACTAATCCATTTGTTTTGCAGGTTGTTGGTGTTTATGGATGATTTTTTTGTTGTTGCATATATATTGAGTGTTTGATGTTATGGCTAAGTGTGAGTTGTGTTTTTGTCCTTGGTTGGTTTTATTGTTGCAAATTTCATGGATGTATCAGAGCCACTATTTTTTTGTAGTTGACAGCATGTTATTTGTTGTGGTTTTGAATTTGTTGTTCATGTTCTCTTGCTACTGGAGATTGTATTGTAGAGCTTATTCTAGTTGAGCAAAGCAACTTGGGATCCACTATGAAAATATATGAAACGAGGTCTACATAGAGTAGAGGAGTAGTGACTTCATGAGAGTGGAGCAGTGATTTCATAGAATTGGAGAAATGAGAAACTTCTCCATCCAATTGTTTTTGGATAGTCCAATTGAAATTGGGTGAGGATCGTTGATTGTAGTGGCTTTCAGCGAATGGTTGTTTGTAGATCCGTGTGAGAATATAGTCTTCTAAATTTCTCAATAGAAACAAGTCTCTTGGTTGATGGGTGTTCACAAATAATATATTAGGTCGAGTCTCTTAGTTGATGGGAATTGGAAAATCTATGTAAAATCTATTTTTCTTGACATAATAGATATTAAAAGCAGCGTAGCAACAACAAGGGATGTTTTTTTCCCAAATGGGTTTTCCACCAGATATCTTATGTTCTCATGTGTTGATTTTTTGTGTGTGCATTGTTTATTATTTATGTTGCTGCTTATGGTTTTTAGTTTCTGCTCATATGATGCATATGTTATGATTTGTTATTAGTTTTTGTTTAATATATGCATGATTCAGTAGAGAAGTTTACATTGGTGAAAATTGGTAACAAGACACATTATCGATTCCACCCCCCTCCCTACCCTCTCAGTAGTGCTCAAAGTTTCCAACAAAGTTGAAGCTTATGGCAAACTAGGGCTTTTATCGAGCAAAAGCTACCTTAGGGGATGGGTTGGTTTCCATCAAAAAAAAAGAGAGAGAGAAAATGGTCATAGGATTGAGTTGATTTTGAGGTAAATACCTCACCTCGATGTGTTGAATCCCTCTATCAAGCATCACCTTCAACCTTAGTTGAGAGAAATTCACTAGCCCTAGCTAGGGGCTTTCCTTAATAGGATTAAAATGAGGTTAAGGAAGGAAAAATGTGAAATTTCTAGATGATTTTAAGATGATCAACCATGCAAAAAAGGGTTAGTGCCTTGAACTTTGGTGATGGATTCTAGGGCATGGTTCAAGATTGCTAAACCTTGGAAGAGGAGTAAGGGAATATGAAATATGAAACCCTAGTTATCACTTTTGTGAGGAACAAACTCAGAGGGGAGATCTAGTTTAAAGTTTTACCCATGGGATTGACATTTGTAACACCCTCCTCCCACATTTACCCAAGCTAACTAGTCCATTGGAGTAAACATGTGATGAAGAGCTACTATGATGTGATTCAACTCCCCATGTACAGTTAAGGAAGTGGAACTGACAAAACAAAACCAATCTGACCTTTCTCAAGAGCTAGAGAAACTTCAAGAGACAACCAACCCTTCCAGGTACCCAACCCCTAAGACAACTTGTCATTTTGTTGATCTAGACCCTCAATCACTCCCATGACAAGTTATGCATGAGACTGCGCATAGGGGTCTCATACTTATCTGAGAATCGTCAAGAAGAATTGATGTCTTATCACAATATATACATTATCATTTATTAGGGCATATATTCATTCACAATTCTTGTACTAATCAAACCATGATGAAATCCATAACCAAAGTTTGTCATGAACCATGCTTATAACCAGCATATAACCAATATAATAACAGGAGTATAATAGCCATAAAAACCACATATTACAAGTACATTTACACATGAAATATTAAAGGAAAAGTAGTTCTTATTAATGTATGCATAAGCCAACCAAGTCAGGGACTTCCACGAACCACTCGACCATAGATTGGGTTGAACCAAATCTTCTTTCAGCTAATCACCCATGTGCCATATTCCAAGCATGAATGTGGGACTTAAAACAAACCAACTAAGGCTTCCTTTGGATTTACCATATATCCATCAAGGGATTCCTAGGCCCGAAACCCCCACAACCAGGCTTTACCATAATCCCACTGGATCACTAGGCCCTAAACAAGCATGGATGCCTTCAGATCTATCCACCTAAATCGTGAGGAACTTTTCTGTCTCCACCTCTAGGCTTTACCATCTATCCCTCCATTCCGTAGTCGAGGATTCCTAAGCCCAACAAAGATCCACCCTCTAGGATTTACCGTATATATTGCCATTCATCACTCGAGAATTCATAGGCCTAACAAGGGCATACACTTTTAGGATTTACCCTAATCCCACCTTCACTAATCTAGGGATTCTTAGGCCTTTTTTTTCTCCCCTAAGACCACCCCACTCAGTTTCAAAACCATCTAGCAATCCAACTCAACCAAAATAAGATAACCCCATCACACCATGGCTATCCGAAAATGGCAAGGCAAGACTAAAAACCATTGTCACACGTGGAAAAATCCATGCTAATGACAACAAAATAACCAAAAACACACATGCATGTATCATGCATGTCAAAACTAGCAAGGAAATTGTACATGCAACTCGATACTTGCGAGTAATTTCATTGTAGCGGCTTGAATATCGCTCTTCCTTGCTTGATCCTTGCTTCCTCTTGATTTCTTATCCTTCCTTTGCCTTCTATTTTTTTATGCTAAAATGCTCCAAGAATACTCTAAGTGTCCAAGAGTATGAGAGAGAGAGAGAATAGAGAGCTCCAAAACTGAACTAGTGAAAGGTTAAATTGAAAAAAAGTTGTGAACTAATCCTCAGAAGGATTTTTATCATTGAGGCCTCTATTTTCTTCATTTTTCATTATTTTCCTTCATTTTCCTCCTCACATGCAACCTGTGACCATTCACCTTCATTTTCTCCTAATCTCCCTTATTTTCATAAATAAAATTCCAATTAATGCCACTTTGTCATTGCCTTTGCCAATTTCCTTAGCCATAATAAACCAAATGAAAACCCACACTAGGATGTTTTGCCCAACATTAAGCTTGGACTACATCTCCCATGACCTAAGTTATTATTTTGCCTTTATTAACTTTATTACATGGAATTTTTTACCAGTTCTGTTACAGAACCCTCCCCCTTGGGGGAACACCGTCCTCGGTGTTCAATGACACCTACAACCAACAAGAAAGTTGAAAAGCAAAATATACTACCCATGGAGCTTTATAAATTAGCTCAATGCATTATTTACAATGATTAACTTATTGAAAGAAAACCAACATGGCACCCATATTGCTTATTGGATATTTATAACACAGCTCATGGCGGTTTTTACTTCCATATACACATATACATATACCAAAACACCACACCAAAACATATACCAAAAACATTCACTCAACTAGTGAATAGAGAAGGATACATAGCCTGAATCTGGTCCGAAATCTCCAATATAGCTTCAGCAGGCCCAAAGTGATTCCACTATACTTTAACTTGCTCAATTGCTCAGTTCTAGAGCATGAGCATCTTTCTTTGCAAAATTCACTACGATTTCGACTAGAGCTCTTCATTTTGCCCCACCTACAATATAGACCATTCAATCACATGATCAACATCTTTAACATATTTCTTAAGAAAGGACACATGAAAAAAATCATGGAATTTCACTATTAGAGGAAGTGCAAGTCAATAGGCGACTAGTCCAATCCTTTCAAGAATCTTGAAAGGTACACAACATTGAGGTGCCAACTTGGCACATTATCAAATCCTCAAGGAAATCCTCTTAGGCTTGATGTAGAAGTACACATGCTCCCAAACCTAAAACTTTGTAAACATCTTGTTTTGATATGCATAACGTTTTTTTGGTATCTTGTGTTTCCTTTATATTCTTCTTGATTACCTGCATTTCTTGTTCCATCTCTACCAACATGTATGGTCTTATCAACAACCTGTTCACTAGATCACTCTAACTGATAGGAGTGTTACAACTTCACCCATACAGTGCCTCAAAGGAAATCATCCTCAGTGACTCCTGATACCCATTGTTGTAAGAAAACTCAACCAATAGAAGGTACTCTTCCCATCTCCTTTGTTGATGCATCACATATATCCTCAACATGTCCTCCAATATCATGTTGACACTCTCTGCCTTTCCATCTATCTGTGGATGATAAGTTATGTTGAAGGCCAAATTTATGCCCAAACCTACAAACAACTCCTTCAAAAACCTAGAAGTGAACTTAGCATCCCTGTCTAACACAATCTTCCTTGGAACACCACACAACCTCACTACATCTAGGATGAAGACTTATGCTACATCACTAGCCGAATAGGTAGACTTCACTGGAATGAAGTGTGTTGCCTTTGTCAACATTTCCACCACAACCATGATGGAATCATGTTGTCTAGATGTCCTTAGAAAACTTTTGATGAAATCCATGGAAATAACCTCTCATTTACACTCTAAAATTGGAATCAGATGTAGTAATATGCATGGGTGCTTACATTCTTCTTTTACTTGTTGAAAATATAAGCATCTAGAAACAAACTCTACCACTTCCTTATTCAAACTCGGCCAATAATAAAACATCTTCACCGTTTTCAATGTCTTCAAGTATCTTGGGTTCCCTGAATACAGTTTTGCATGGAATTCTTGCAAGATAGTCTTCTTGAGCTCACTATTGTTCAACACATACATCCTATCCCTAAATCTGACCAAGTCAATCGTTATGAGATAATAGTCCACATCCTGATCACCTGTACCTTGTCTTAACCTGTGTCTAAGCTCCATGTACCTGTCATCCTATTATCCTTCCTGTAAAATTCGATGATGTAAGTCTATCCCATAACAACTCATAGTTGCTCTATGATTCACCTACACTCTCCTACTATGAGAATTTGCAACCCTCTTCTCTTTATCTCTAATGTACTTGATTACAAAATCGAACTCACTGATTGTGGCCAAACATCTAGCTTGTATGGCATTCAGGTTCTGTTGTTCAAATAGATACCTTGATCCACTAGGATCACTCATCAATACAAACCTCCTGCCAAGAATATAGTGTCTCCACATCTTCAATGCATGGATGATCGATGCCAACTCAAGATCATGTGTCAGATAATTATGCTCATGCTCATTTAGTTTCCTTGATTCATAGCACACTACCTATCCTTCCTACATTAGGACTCAACCAAGTCCTCTCCTACAAGCATCTGTACATACCACAAACTCTTTGTTTGGATCTGAAATCTTTTAAGACTGGAGCATTTGTCAATAACTTCTTCAATTTCTCAAAACTTGCTACACATTCCTCTATCCATTCAAATTTCTTACATTTCCTTTGCAATGATTTAATGGGATAGGAAATCTAAGAGAAGTTCTTGATGAACCTCCTATAATAACCTGCTAACCCCATGAATGATCTTACCTCATCCACATTTTTAGGAACTGCAGACTCCATGACAGCTCTTATCTTTTTCGAATCCACTTATAAGCCTTCCTTGGAAATAACATGTCCCAAGTAATGTACCTATGTCTGAAAGAAACTACATTTGCTAAGCTTGGCATACAACAGATGCTCTCTTAGAAATCTCAATACTACTGCTAAGTGTTCGGCATGCTCTTCCTCATTCTTAGAATATATCATTGTATCATCAATGAATACAATAAAAAACTTGTCCATATAAGGATGCAACGCACTATTCATCAAGCACATAAAAGTAGTTGGATCATTAGTCAAACCGAAAGGAACTACAACAAACTCATAATGCCCATACCTAGTCTATAAAGCAGTCTTGTAGATGTCCTCTTCTTTAATGTGTATCTCATGATATATGGATCTCAAGTAAATATTCGAGAACATTGTTTCTCCCTTCAACTAGTCAAAAAAATCATAGATACTTGGCAAAGGGTACCTATTCTTGATCGTCACTTTGTTCAACTACCTGTAATCGATTTACAACCTAAGAGAACCATCCTTCTTCTTCACAAATAACACTAGTGCATCCAAAGATGGTACACTAGGCCTTATGTATCCCTTGTCCAGCATTTCCATCAACTACAACTTCAACTCTACTAACTCTGGTGTGCTCATCTTGTATTATGCCTTTGATATTGGTGTTGCCCCTAGTACCAACTTTATAGAGAATTCCACTTCTCTGTGAGGTAGCAACTCTGAAATCTCTACCAGAAAGACGTCTTAAAATTGTTTCAAGATCATGTACCTCTTCATAACTTCTACATCCTCAACATCCTTACCTTTATCACTAGAAATATGCACTGCAAATAACACACACCCTTTTCTGCGACTGCGCTTTGCCTACATAATTGTCACTATTCTAACTGATGTAGATTTCTTCTTACCCTACAATATTATTTGTTCACCATTGTCATCCAAGCATTCAATAGCTTTTCCATAGAATTCCACCTTAGTCTTGTGAACATACAATCAGTTCATACCCAAAAGCATATTATATGATCCCAACGACAATACATTAAAATGTGTTGTTGTAGCCATATCTTTTAACTAGAATGCGCAAGCTCTTACTAAATGATGAACTCTCTTCTTTGTACCTGAAACCAACTGCACTAACCAAGATTTTCCATGCACTTATTTATTCAAACCACACCTATCCACCAGGTCAGGACTTACATAACTACAATTAGATCCAGGGTCAATCAAAATAGAAATAACTTAATCACAAAACATATCGTCCATATCAATAATAGATGCCTGGTGATCCGCTTGCCTGTTATTCATTGTTGCATAAATTCGTGGAATGATCTGCCCAACATCCCCAACTATCTGCGTGTCATGTGCACTATAAATTGAGGCCTACCACCCTAATTCTAAAAACAATCTTTCTTGAGATGCTCCTTACCACATGTCCAACACTACAACCATCCCTTACCATCACCTTTATTCTGTTGTTCTCCAGACTGAGGCCCATTAAACTTCTTGTAAGGTGCAACACTTTCTTTCTCACCTGCATCCTGAGGTATTGTTCACTTTTGATGCCATTTACCTTTAGCCTTGACTTTCCCTTTCCAACCTTGTTGATATTTTGTCTTATGCTTTGATTTCTCATAAAAATGCTTCAATTTTCCAATGACTTCTTCAAGTGACCAAGGCTCATCATACTTAATATGATCTTTAAATTCAAATGGTAATCCACTAACAAATATCTCAAATTTTGCTTTCTCATCCTTAAGATACGGTACATACCTCAACAACTCTAGGAACTTGGTCGTATAGTCCTCATGCATCATTGATCCCATCTTTAGCTCTTAGAATTCCTTTTCTTTGTTGTCGTAGTACCTCCCTGACAAATATTTCTTCTTGAAAAGTCTCTTGAATTCATGCCAACTCAACTTCTTTGTCCTAATTTCTCTAACTTGCTTCACATCTTCCCACCAGATGTTTGTTTTCCCTTTGAGGCTGAAGATAGATATTTTGGCCTTCATGTTCTTTGAGTAATCATGCAGCTCAAAGAACTTCTTCATCACAAGTAGCCATGCCTCTGCATATCCAGTTTCTTCAAGTCTTCATCAAAGGTAGGTGGCTTGGATTTCTTGAACTCATCTGGAAAATATCCCCTGTCACTCCTCCTGTAAGGATAATAGTGATGATGACCATAGTACATGTTAGAACTAGAACTAGAATAGAACATGTGTCCATCACCTCTCCTATTTGGTGTGTCTAAGAACCTGTCATCCCTAAATGTTTCATATCTATCTGACTTGTGCCCACCATGAGACCTAATTCCATATGCCCCATTAGTCCTATCCTCCTGCCCATGGCTAATCCTAAGTGGTCCTTGTCTATGCAAGTATGACAAACTCTCAAGGATTACTCCATTAACTTATGCATTCTTCTCTTGTGCTAGAATGACTCTGCTATTATCTACTTTGCAACTTCTTATTTCAGCCTTCAAACTTCTCAATGTGTCTGCTAAGTCAAAAGAGTGTCTGCCACCATGCTGCTCATCTGATCCATAGGGAGAATCTCATGAACTGTAGTCTACTATCTTGCTAGTCATCTTTGATCTTTTTCCTGCAAGTATACCATGTCAGCTTAAACCAAAACATAGCATAATCAACATACCTCAGCATAATTTAGGGGAGGATATCTCGTCTGCAAGATCAACCAGATTAGCACAATATACATATATATAAACATAACCATATCAGTAAATAAACATCATTTCAACCATTATCCAATTATCATGCATGACCATACCAACCACATACCATGACCTCATGCATGAAAACTATAACCATGTCAATGTATGCATAATGACATATAGACACTAACATGCATAACAAGTGCATAATCGACACGCACTCACGAAAAATACATTCAATAACAACACCATCAACTTTCACATGGTGACACAACTGCAACCATTCCTACACAACAAGTACATAAACCACAAGCATAAGGAACAAATATGCAACTAACATGTATGCATGACCAACACATTCCGCCCATCCATTCCAAGGGGTGAACCATGCTTTGATACCACTCTATAACACCATCCTCCCACATTTACCAAAACTAACTAGTCCACTAGAGTAAACATGTGACACAGAGTTATTATGATGTGATTCAAATCAACATGTACAGTTAAGGAAGTGGAACCAACAAAACAAAACCAATCTGACCTTTCTCGGGAGCTATAGAACCTTCAGGAGACAACCAACCCTTCCATGTATCCAACACCTATACAACTTGTCATTTTTCTTAGCTAGACCCCCATTCGCTCCCATGACAAGCCATGCATGCTACTGAGACACTCCATTCGTTCCCATAATAAGGCCTACATGCGACTGTGGCATTTTTCAAGCAATTTTGAGCCAACGACCCCGAATTCTATGTCACTTTTCCAAGGCTATGTCTCAGGCCTCTACCCATAACTTCATGAAACTTCCAAAATGATAAATAACAATTAATTATAGCTACTAATGCAAACATTCGTACAAGGAATTGACCTGACCCCTACTAGCCATGACAAGCATTTCGTCAAACATATGACAAACATGTAACCTACAATTCATAATCACATATATGAGAATAGGGGTCTCATACTTATCTGAGAATCGTCAAGAAGAATTGGTACCTTATCACAATAGTTGCATTATCATTTATTAGGTCATATATTCAATCACAATTCTTGTACTAATCAAATCATGATTAAATCCATAACCAAAGTCTATCATGAACCATGCTTATAACCAGCATATAACCAATAGAATAACAAGAGGAGAACGACCATAAAAAACACATATCAATAAGTACATTTACACATGAAATACCAAAGGAAAAGGGGTTCTTATTAATGTACGCATAAGCCAACCAAGTCAGATACTTTCACGAACCACCTGACCGTAGATTTGGATGAACCAAATATGTCTTTCAGTCAATCACCCTCGTGCCATATTCCAAGCATGAATTTGGGATTCACAACAAAACCAACCATGGCTTCCTCGAACTTTACCATATATCCACCAAGGGATTCTTAGGGCAGAAATCCCCACAATTAATCTTTACCGCAATCCCACCAGATCACTAAGTATTAAACAACCATGGATGCCTTCATATTTGTCCACCTAAACTGTGTGGAATTTATTTTTCTCCACCTCTAGGCTTTACTCTATATCCCTCCATTCACCGGTCCAGGATTCATAAGCCCAATGAGGATCCACCCTCAAGGATTTACCGTGTATCCAATCATTCACCAGTCGAGGATTCCTAGGCCTAACGAGGGCATACACAATCAAGATTTACAACAATTCCACTTTCATTAGTCCAAGGATTCATACACCTTGTGTTTCTCCCTTCAAACCACCCCACTCAGTTTAGAAACCATTTGATAATCCAGCTCAACCAAAACAAGAGAACCCCATCATGCCATGTCTATTCGGAAATGGCAAGGAAAGGCTAAAACCCAATGTCACTTCTGGAAAAACCAATGCTAATGACAACAAGAGAACCAAAAACACACATGCATGTATCATGCATGCGAAAATTTAGCAAGGAAATCTTACATGCAACTCGATACCTGCAAGTATCTTGTTGTAGTCACTTGAATCTGACTCTTCCTCGCTTGATCCTTGCTTCCTCTTGATTTCTTGTCCTTCCTTTTCCTTCTTTTTTCCAATGCTTAAATGCTCCAAGAATACTCTAAGTGTCCAAGAGTATGAGAGAGAGATAGAGAATAGAGAGAGCTCCAAAACTGAACTAACAAAAGGTTAAACTGAAAAAAGGTTTTGAACTGATCCTTAGAAGCCTTTTTATCGTCGAGGCCTCTATTTTCTTCATTTTCCATTATTTTCCTTCATTTTCCTCCTCACATGCAACCTATGACCTTTCATCTTCCTTTTCTCCTAATTTCCATTATTTTCATAAATCAAATGTCAATTAATGCCACTTTGCCTTTCAAAGCCTTTGCCATTGCCTTTTCCAATTTCCTTAGCCATAATAAACCAAATGAACACCCACACTAGGAAGCCCAACATTAAGCTTGGAATACATGTCTCATGACCTTGGTTATTATTTTGCCTTTTTTAACTTTATTACATGGAATTTTTTACCAAGTTTGTTACAACATTCATATTCTATAAATGGGTAATGCATGCAATATTATCATCAAGAGTTCATATGATAATTTCCAGCCCTAAATTTGCACATAGAAACACTAGATAACCAACAATTCCATACAATAGCCATAAATAAAAAAGTTTTATTAAATACAAGGAACATTTACAAAATAGAATACATGAAAAAATCCTTTATTGCTCCAAAATTACATCTCCAAAGCCAAGAAATGGCTCCACTAGCCAAAATCCACCATAGATCAGATCTCCACAAGTTACAATATCACAATTCAACTAGGCCGAGTTTCTCTAAGAGGGTTGAAAATGTCACAAGTGATTATGGACAAATGAAATGTGTCGATCCTCTACTTATATGAGGATTAGGATAAGTAATTATGTCTATGAAGCCCCTAAAAAAAGTTTAATCAATAAATGACCTTGGGTTACAAGCCAATCCATTAGCTAACTGTTACAGATCAATTTTGGCACATCAACCCCAACTTACATATTGATACTATTAGGGCCCATCAACCCCTAATGCAGTTGTTACATGCCCTAAATAAGTTAAACATCAAAATGCCTCACTTCCCAAGAAGTTCCATCACTGAAAACATCCTGAAACTGCCTCTAAGAAGATCAGCGCAGGTAGGCCTTCATTAGGGTGTGCTGCAATGCAAACCATACACTATCAGGATGCTATGCATTGTACTTGGTCCCTTTTTGGCCTATGCTGGGGGAATTTGACCGAATTTTAGTGGGGGTTTGAAAGATTCCTTATCCATTTGATGCCTCTAGAAGTTTCTCAAGGCTATACACTCCTTTGAGTTCGTATTTGGATGAGGAAGGGAGTTAAGGAACATCAATCTCCTTATCCCTTCTTCCATGGAACTGAATTCTAAATTTGGGAGGGAATTCATTATCACCATTCATGGCATAACTTCCTTCATTCACCTATAAAAAGACCACTCATCTAAGTGATCAGGGGCTAGAAATTATTGAATTGTAGGGAGATGTTGTTGGTATGAGATTTGAGTTGATTGCAAGTGTTGTAATGATGTCAAAGTGTCTTGCTTGTTGTGAGGAGAGGATGGGATTGAACTGGAGGAGTGATGCTGAATCAGGAAAATTGGGTTGTAACTCTTCCTTTCACTAATAAAGTGTTCAAATATTTTTTCATATGCTTGTATTGTCTTTTGATGCTTTCATATGCTTATCATGTATTTGATTCCATGCTATGTATGGGTTCTTGTTTATGTCTGTGTGCAGGTACTTTTCAAGTAGCTTAAGTACGGGAAGGAGCAACAGAATTGGTCAAGGGAGATAAGGAACAACTAGAAGCTACAAGTAGGTTCTATGTTCTCTTATTTTATTTATTGTTTATGGAAAAGGTAGAGAATGCTTTGTACTGTTGTTTCTAGACTAAGCTACTAGTCTAGAGGGTTAGGCATTTATCCAAGAACACTAAAACTTCCCAAAAAAAATTGGAAACTCCACTGGGGAGCAATCATCCATCTTAGTAACTTATTAGCCTCTTAAGACATTTCTACATACTGTACTTGTGGTCGTTGATTGAATTTCAGTTTCTTTTCATTGAAAATTGAGTTGAAACTGTGTCAAATTACCTTCAAAATGGATTACTGTCACCAACGTAGTCCAATGAAGGACACAGTGCGCTGCAGTGCACTTCCCGCATAGATCCAATGTGATTCAGTGCATTGTCTCTAACTGCTCCCTGCACTGATCCCTTGAGGGTCAGTTTCCCATCTAGAAACTGAAAGTTTTTGCCAATTTTCTCTTGCTTGAATGAGTTGCTGAATGTCAATGATGTTTTGTCTCTGAAAATAGATTTTCATCTCCTTAATTTGGCCCTACTTAGGCTAGGATTGATAAATTTTTCTTATATATTTACTTTTCATTTTCAATCTATAGTCAAAAATTAGTTTTGATCGATTGATCTTTAGCGAAAGAAAGTGTCGTAAAATCATTTTATCCTTCGAAAGTTGAATTGTCATCAAATTTTCATTCATGAAAGATTGATTGATTGATATGTGCATATGATTAGTCTTTTCGTTGAAAGTGTTGTAATTCCTCATTTCTTTGAAAACGAAAGTGTCATAGAGTCTTCCTTTCCTTGAAAATATATTGTCGCAAAATTGTCATTTTTATGAAAAGAGTTTGTTGATCGTTTGTGCATTAGTTTTCCTTTTTGAATCATTCACATTAATGGAAATTGAAAATAAATAGATGCATCTTGCATTGAAAAGAGTTTGTGTATGCTGAATGGAATAATGTAGGGAATTTGCATTTAGATTTTTCTCTTTGATCAAAATAAATCTGATTGCTCTATCCCTAAGTAGCTAGGATTTTCATTGTTAAAACTGAATGGAAAGAATGCTTATCATGATAGTTGCATTCCTAGGAATTTCATAATACATCACGTGGTGAACTTGAAAGACAAATTCCTAAGCAAGATCAACTTAAAATAAACATCAATTTACCTAATGGAGCAATGTCATTAACGAAAACATTTAGTGGTTCTAGGCTAGGGACATGTTTCGATGTCATTAAACCAAACAGCTATCACTAAATTGTTTGCAATACATCCCGAGTGTGTACCTCATTCCAGTACGTAAGTATATTATAGCTCGTCCACGTACCTTTGGGTATATATGGTGGTGTTACAGTATGTAAAGTATATGGGAATGCTCTTACTATGCGGTTTTGCATAAGACAATGCTTATACGGACTGGGCCTCCACGTACCTTTGAGTATATATAGGAGGACAACACTAGGTTGTTATCCATCCTTAAGTAGCTGAGTTGGCCACCTTGCAAGTGTGATACATTGAACACAGCATTCAGGGAGATTGCCTGCCCGTACTTCTTGGTTCGCCAAGAGGTATTCTGCAATTCACAGTTGCCTGGTAAACCTTTTTCCTAGTTACCCCTTTTTGTTTATTTCTTTTTTATAATAAAATTAATCAGCAATCATGGAGGAACATCAACCCATACCCCGTCATTCATGGAGAACAACGATCCAGTCACCTTTGCCTCCCAAAGTGACACCAATTCAGACAAAGCGGTCTCGTTTAACTGATTCTAGTACATCAAGAACTCCTAGTTCTTCATCCGAGTTACCTTAAACATCTATTTCGATAAGTACAGAGACTCCTGTTAATCCAACTATTTCTGGTACATCCATTCCTAAAGAAGAAGTTTCACAATTACATGAGGACATTAGCACTGATCCTAGTGAAACAGTAACCAAGGTTTCCCAACAACAAGTTGATACTCAACTTGAAATTTTTCAACAAGAAAGTGCTTCTGAACCTGAATCAGTTCAACCAGAAGTTCATCTAGAATCTATCCTAGTTCAAATAGAAGTTACACCTAAACCTAAAGTTGTTCAGAAACCTCCCTTTGAAACTATTGTTCATGTACCTAAACATCTGGACTTCGAATTTTGATATTCAAAAGTTGTTACCCCTCAGACATCAGTAACTATTGAAACTACACTTTCATCAACACCAGAAATCTTTCACAGACTTGACGGTGAAGTTCTTCCATCATATTTGATTTCCATAGAGGAGGAATTAGTAGAAGATTCCACACCTAGAACCCTGTTTCACTTTGGAACTGGGCTTTATCTTTACCCTACTACTCCTGATTACTTTGCTTCATCTGATCTTGCTTCCTTTCAAGTACCTGCCGAATCTTTAGGACAACTTTTGGGCCAGTTAACTATGGCTGAACAACCATTAACATCACGAACTATGTCATTTGATGAAGCTACAGTATAATCTTCTGGTGTAACTCCTTTGATGTTTTTTACCACACCTAGGTCGTACCTGTAGGGTGAATCGTTTGTCCCGAATGGTTACCAATCATTTTCAGGAACCCACTCAGTGGTTGCTTCTACACCATGGTCATCAGCCATGTCCTCAACCGGAATTTTACTTGGTTCTTCTCTAATGGGAACTCAACAGTTTGATCCTACATATCAGTATCAGGCTGGGAAATCTGGTTAACAAAGACCCATGTATCCATTAAATACTGGATTTCCACCATATGGAGAGAAATATGCTTATTCATCGTATCCTCCTTATCCCGGAGGACAACCATATGGTAATTTCCCACAATATTCAAGTCAACCTAGAATTAGAGTTTGTCAATGGCAACCAGTAATGCAAATTCAACCAAGGCTTGTGTATCCAACATAACCAATGCAAACTATGTCAACTATTCCTACTACACCTGGTGTTCCTATTGTGCCATAGTCACAAGCTCAAACTGTTGTATCTCAACCGGTACAAACTGATCCTTCTCCCTTGCAACCATAAGTTTCAAGTCAAGAGGTTCAAGTTTCTCAAGTTTTTATACAATAACCACTTGTTTCTAGAGTTTAGCAACAACCTCAGGTTAGTATACCTTTATCTAGACTAACCCAGGCTTACACTGGTATAGTTGATTCACAACCTGGTCAACCTTTCAACTTGATAATTACCGTGCTCTGCTTCGTGAATTTAGAGATATTTTTGCATGGTCTTATGAGGAGATGTTGGGCATTGACTCAAGTCTTGTTGAACATGAGATTAAAATGTACCCTGATGTCAAACCAGTACAACAGCAGCTTCGACCTGTTCATCCTAAGAAAGTTGTTGCCATTAAAGCAGAGGTTGAAAAACCTTTGAGTGTTGGCTTCATTTTCCCTATACCTCTTACTGATTGGGTATCTAATATTGTTCCAGTGATGAAAAAACAAGGAACAATTCGAGTGTGCATCGATTATAGGGATGTAAACCAAGCATGTCCAAAATACAATTATCCTACACTTTTTATCAACCAGATTATTGATGAATGTGCCAGATGTGAAATCTTTTCATCCATGGATCGATTTTCTAGCTATAATCAAATCAATATCCGCCCATAAGACCAATCGAAAACAGCTTTTATTTGTCCATGGGACACATTCGCCTATCGAAAGTTACCTTTTGGTTTGAAGAATGCAGGGGCTACATTTCAGAGGGCAATGAATTATGCCTTCCATGACATCAATCACATTCTTCAACCTTATCTTGATGATTTACCTACTTATTCACAAAAACGGACTGATCACCCGCAACATTTGAGAGAAATATTCTTATGGTGTCAACACTACAAGATAAGATTCAATCCACATAAATGTGTGTTTTGTGTTGGCTCTGGTCGATTGCTTGGATTCATAGTTTCAAAAGATGGAATTTGACTTGATCCCATTAAGGTTCAGACAATCCTTGACTTGCCTCCACCTTCAAACTTGTTGCATTTACAGAGACTTCAAGGGAAGGCAAACTTTCTAAGGAGATTCATTCCAAACTATGCTGAATTGGCTAAAGTTTTTACGCGTCTATTGAAGAAAGGGGTACCCTTCCATTGGGACCAAGTTGTGAAAGCTTCTTTTGATGCTCTCAATGATTCCCTGATTAGAGCATCATTAATGTATGCCCCAAACTATCAAAAAGACTTTTACCTGTATCTTGTCACTGCAGATACAACCATTGGTATGGTTTTAGTCCAAGAAGAAAGTGGAACTGAACATCCTATTTGTTATTTTAGTCGTAATCTCAACAATACATAAAGTAAGTATTCACATGTCAAAAAGTTAGCCTTGGTAGCCGTTCAAGCTATGCAGAGATTTCGTCATTACATCCTCCTCCGCAAAACTACCATTATATCGGATTGCAACCCTATGACATACATTTTGTCACGTCAATTGCTGGGGGGGAAATATTCCAAATGGATAATTATCTTGCAAGATTTTGATTTGGAATTCATCAAATCTAAATCAAAGAAATATTTTGTCTTTCCTGAGTTACTTTGTGATCTTCCCTCATCCTCCAATGATTTAACATCAGAAGTATCAATCTTGGATGAGTCTATGTTTCTTATCTTGTCAAGTGATCCATGGCATGGAGATATATTGATCTATCTCCAGACCCAAGATTTTCGGCCTAATACCTCTCACTTTGAACAGTGACGTACTCGATACCAAGCCAAAGATTATCTAAACATTAGTGATACACTTTATCATCGTGGTGTCGATACGATTTTACGTAGGTGCCTTACTCATGAGGAGGCCGAGAAAGCTTTGAATGAGTGTCATTTAGGTGCTTGTGGGGGGTGTTTATCTGGTTACACAACTGCACAGAAAATTCTATGTGTTGGTTACTTCTGGCCAACCATATTCAAAGATTGCATTCTTACTGTCAAAAGTTGCCATGCTTGCCAGATATTTGACCGTAAAACCAGATTATCACTTGCACCATTGCATCCAGTCGTTGTTGTTGGCCCATTTGCAAAATGGGGCATTGACTTTATGACATGTAACCCCACCTTGGTTGGGGGGCATGGGTATATAATAGTCGTCATTGACTATTTTACCAAATGGGTCGAGGTGATGCCAACATTGAACAATAGTGGCGAAATGGCTGCTTTGTTTTTCTTCAACCATATGGTTGCCAGGTTTGGTGTACCACAAGCCATAGTTACAAATTATGGGTCGCATTTTCACAATCACATGATGGTTGAATTAGCTGCCAAATTAGGACTGTCACATGATAGTTCTACTCCATACTACCCACAAGCTAATGGACAAGTTGAGGCTATCAACAAAGTCCTTAAGCGCATGTTGCAAAGAATGATCGGCGTTCATAAAAGGAATTGGAATTTTATCCTATACTCAGCTTTGTGGGTATATCAAACCTCGGTGAGAAATGCAACCACATTTACACCCTTCCAGTTGGTGTGTGGTTTGGAAGCAGTCTTTCCAATCTAATGTGAAATCTCGTCTCTCAAACTCACAATTGACCTGCTACCTGACACTTCTGAAGAAAAAGCATTTTTCTTGGAGTTAATCCATCTAGATGAAACCCTTCGTGATATCGCAGTGGCTAAAGAGGCGCATAAGAAACACATCAAGGTGAAATATGATAAAAATGTCAAGCCTCATGTCTTCTCAGAAGGTGACCTGGTCTTGCTTTACGATCAGGAGTCTGATAAACTTGGAGCAGGAAAATTTGAACCGCTATGGATGGGCCCTTATATTGTTAAGTGTGTGTTGACGAAAGGTGCCTACGAGTTAGTGGACTATGATGGGATTCCATTGTCGCAGCCCCGAAACGAGCTATACCTTAAACGTTACTATGCTTAGTTAAGTGTAGTAAAACTCACTGTATATATGCTTTTATTGCATGTGTGTGTGTGTGTTTCTTTTAGAGTTCTTATTTGGTTAAGTAATCCACTTTGCATTTGTTTCAGATGTCAAACTTTTTGGAACCATTTGTTGGTTATGTCGATGGAGCTAGTCATAGTACATAGAATTTATCTTCTGTAGCATGGGCTATTTTCGCTCCAAGTGGCGAGTTAGTGAGTTTTAGAGGGATATGTATTGGATGATCGACAAACAATATCGTTGAGTATAGCGCATTGATTGAACTCCTCTCTGATTCCATTTCGCTTGGCATACGCCGAATCATCATTAGGCTAGACTCACAACTAAGGTACTACAACTTACTGGTGTCTATACTGTCTGAAACCCAACAATTCATCGCATGTTCCTTAGAGTTCGTATTTTGGAAAGGTATTTTGAGTTTATTCAATATCAGCATATTTCCATAAATCTAAACACATTAACTGATTCTCTAGTGAATTATGTGTTAAATAGACATTTGCGACATATGTAAAGTAAATATTTTCATTTCACATCATCCGCTGAATAGGATTGCATCACTTAACCATAATAAAACTTTGAAAGTAAAATAGATAGTTGTATAAAAAAAATTACAAACAGTTTGTGTCCAAGACAAAAATTGGTCATCTGACCCAAAAACTCAAAATGTATGCAGAGAATATCCAAGTAGACTAGTGTTGTTCATGCTAACAAGTCACAACCTGTGCTATCATACGTAGGAGTTTCATCTAATGACTCGGCACACCAATGGTGTGGCACTGCAATCACAAAGGTAACTCCTCGGTCTGGACATCCAGAATACCTAGGGTCAAACCCTTTATGTGATCCTATAGCTTGGCCAATGTCTCTGCTAAATCCAAGTCTCGAAGAACTGCTATCCCAATAGCTCTTTGTACTGGCACACCTGCTTCTTGTTGGTGTCCCATAGGTCGAACAGGTCCATCATCTGCATACATAATAAAAAAAATGTTTGTTTAGTCTTGGAAATAAGCAAAAAACACAAAAAAGAAGAAACTTTAAAGACAAAAAACACTTTGGTCAAACAATTTACCAATAGCATTTCACTGCGCTTCAATCAATAACATCAGATCTGGATCACCACAGAAATCCATTCCTGAATATGGATATTTTGCGAAGGCCATGTCCTATCAGTCAAACAACTCAAAGAAAGCATGGCTAAACAAGATCAATGACTGGCCAACATGCCTAGCCATAAGATCTACCCACCTCTGCATCTGTGGGTCTCTAGGTTCAGGTACTCCCAGTGAGATGAGTTGTGGTTGCATGAGTGGAATTATCTCTAAAACAAAAGAAATCAAGATCGACCCATAGCCAAAAAAATGTGTCTTTCCATTCTTTACCTTGGTCAATTGTTCTTTCATGGATGAAAGAACTGCCTCACACCAGTTGAACACTTTTGGCTCCAAACACTCTAAAGCATACTGCATATATGACCTGTTTGCCAAGTGTGATGTCGCACTGCTAGCTAGTTTGGCGAGGGTAAAAAGGATCGTTCTCAATGGTAACTCACTAACATCCCTGATGTTAATCTTTCCATCTCTGCTAGGTTGAGCTCCTTCCCAACAGAACTGTCATATATAGTCTCTCACTAATTCACCTCCTCTGGTAAATCTTGATAGTGAGATGGGGGCACCCCGCCTTGACAGTCCAGTCAGAAAGTAGATGTCATCGATGGTAAAAGGGATCACTTTGCCCCTAATGTGAAAGGCTTGATTGGTAGGTTCCCAAGAATGAACAAGGAACTATAAAAGCTCAATCTGTTGTCGCATGCTAGATAATCAAAAATACTTGAGTAACCCACAATTCCTTAGGGCATCAACTATTCCTTGATTATTTAGGGCAATCATATCTTATTCTTCATGCTCTCATTCTCTCCATATAATCACCATTTTGATCCGATGAATGTCTACAATGCAACCATTAGATAAATTACGATCCATTTTTTGCAAAAAATAGTGGAAATTTTGGAAGAAAACAGTTGTCAAAATTTGGTTTTTGCGCCCATTGCACCCCTTCCTTAGAGACAGTATGCTCCAATGCATACAACCTTCTAGGTGTGTGCAATGTAGCACACCTTTCAATATTGAAAGGGTTTGCTGATCCAGAGTTCAAAAAATGAAACCGTAGGGACCTCAAAAACCCAAAATTTTTGCTTAATACTGAAAATAAATGGAATAAAATGAAAGAGAACAGAGATAAATCTTACCTGGTCCGGACGGCACAAGAAATGGTCCATTGAATCCTCTGCAATCAACTAGTGAACTTCAAGGTAGAAAACTGCTCCAGAGCGCCAAAGTCAAAGGGTAAAAGTGAAATGGTAAAAATGAACGATAAAACTTGTTTTTAGGTTTATTTCTTGCACGTTAATCGAGTAAACATTAGTTTTTATTTATTTTATCTATGAAACAGGTACTTTTAATCCACTTTGATGGAGTTTTGAGCAGGTTTAAGAGCTGAAAAGTAGAATTTGACGTGCTCAAGTGTAAATTGAACATCTTTGACCACAAAGCAAACTTTTGTCTCTTTTTCGAGCTTTATTAAAAGTGAAAAAGGAACCCCCTTGGAGTCCTCTTTAAACTCTTTTCAAACTCTCTAAATATGAAAAGATTGTCGAGTGCTTGTTTATTCCAGCTCACTAAAGGATTGGAAACAATATCTCTCTTGTATTATTTTACGCGTTTTCAGACTTGAGATATTATTTTATGAAAAATAACTTGTGGAGTTTCCTTTTCATCCCTTTTCAAACTCTCTAAACATGAAAAGGACCGAGTTTTCTTTGTCGTTAAACTCATTAAAAACATAAAATAGTGACAAACTTGTCCATCTAGACAAGGTCAAGTTTCACCTTCACTAGACTCGTTAAAGCATCAAATAGTGATGGATTCACCTGAAGGGTGAAATTATACAACAAGCATATGTTATCCTCCTCAAGCTTGATAAAAAATAGAGAGGTACTCGTTAGCAATGACTGGGGAAAATTGGAAAAAGGGGAAAACACTTTATGGTAGCAAGTTGCTCTTGAACATGACACTTTCACCTCATCACCATGACTATGTGGGTTGGGTCATTCAGCTTGATGGTTATCACACCATTGGTCTATCATACCATCCATTACTTTGTTGTGGGTCAATGCTACCAATTCATCTTAGTGTCACTGACATGTTCAAGAGAATTCATTCAGTTCAAAACTTCATCCTTTGCAATACTGTAAAACTTCATTTTCATGACCTCAATTCCTAAACCTTGTGTCGTCAATCGATTCTCGTCTCCAAAATCATTTACCTCGTTCTGTGTCATTGATATGGGACACATCAAGGCCCTCCTGCGACGAGTCACTTCTTATCGACATCAGCACATTATCCAAGAAGTTGACTTAGAAAAACCCCTTCAGTACCTTGAGGCTTGCATACATCAATGGCAGGTTTCTCGCTTCCAGCGATAGGTTGACATCACTGGCCTTCGATCGAAAGACTTATATGGTGTTCAACATCAAATCTCTTATTCACACCATGTGAAATGTACTATACTACCTTGAGGGGCATTATCATTATCGGTGATTCCTCTCATGTCCGTTAACGGCTTACATCATTGGCTCGTAATCAGACGATGTCTTCCCATGTTCGACTTCAAATCATCTATTCACATGGTTAGACTTGTACTTGAGCAAAAGATTGAATGAGATTGAAGACCCCGGATCTAGTTTCATCCATCTAGACTGCAATATTTTCAGGAGTACCAAATCAAATGTGCAATGGCTTTACGTTGATGGTCATCCATTCATGGGTCTATATCTATAGACGAATATATTTGTACATGTAATGAAAGTTTATAAGTTGAGCATGGGTATGCCTTCCCTCAACTAGTTCATGAGAAAAATCAAATTATCATGATATATGTATTGTAATTGATGCAGGTCACCTTCCGTTTCGAAACCTCCTCTCCTCGTGATAAATCATTTCACTCAACATATATATTTACGGCTTCATGCTTTAGGGGGCAACTGTTATAGATCCATTTGGGCACATCAACCCCAACTTACAGATTGATACTATTAGGGCCCATCAACCAGTAATGAAGTCGTTACATGCCCTAAAGAAGTTAAACATTAGAACGCCTCACTTCCTAAGAAGTTCCATCACTGAAAACATCTAGAAACTGCCTCTAAGAAGATTAGTGCAGGTAGGCCATCATTAGGGTGCGCTGAAATGCAAACCATACACTATCAGGATGCTATGCAACGTACTTGGTCCCTCTTTGGCCTGCGCTGGGTGAATTTGAGCGAATTTCCGTGAGGGTTTGAAAGATTCCTTATCCATTGGATGCCTCTGGAAGTTTCTCAGGGCTATCCACTCATTTGAGTTCGTATTTGGATGAGGAAGGGAGTTAAGGAATATCAATCCCCTTATCCCTTCTTCCATAAAATTGAATTCTAAATTTAGGAGGGAATTCATTATCACCATTCATGGCATAACTTCCTTCATTCACCTATAAAAAGACCACTCATCTAAGTGATCAGGGGCTAGAAATTATTGAATTGTAGGGAGATGTTGTTGGTATGAGATTTGAGTTGATTTCAAGTGTTGTAATGATGTCAATGTGTCTTTCTTGTTGTGAGGAGAGGATGGGATTGAACTGGAGGAGTGATGTTGAATCAGGCAAATTGGGTTATAACTCTTCCTTTCACTAATAAAGTGTTCAAAGATTTTTCCATATGCTTGTATTGTCTTTTGATGCTTTCATATGCTTATCATGTACTTGATTCCATGCTATGTTTAATCAATAGATCATTATCATATGCTTTGATGGGTTCTTGTTTCTGTCTGTGTGCAGGGACTTCTCAAGCGGCTTAAGTATGGGAAGGAGCAACAGAATCGGTCAAGGGAGATAAGGAACAAGTGGAAGCTAAAAGTAGGTTCTTTGTTCTCTTATTTTATCTATTGTTTATAGAAAAGGTAGAGAATGCTTTGTACTGTTGTTTCTAGACTAAGCTACTAGTCTAGAGGGTTATGCGTTTATCCAAGAACACTAAAACTTCCCAAAACAATAACATCAAGATAAGTCTAATTTATCCACACATGTGAGTTGTAGCCTCCAAAAAGCTAATGTCATCCATCATAATTGCTCCAAATGTTATGTCCCAAAAGGTGTAAATGCCTTTATGGTCTAAGATTTGAGGGTTGTCCCTCAAATTCACATCAATATCTCTTGTGCAGTCCCAAGATCCAACTAGGGTGCTATAAAGTTGTCTCCATAGGTATCCATCTATTAAATAATCTCCCCCTCTCTCCAACATTAGGGTTTCCTCTAGTGCAACAAGCCCTCCTTAGTCTCTCACTGGGAGACCATCATCATCTAGGCTCTGAATCAACTCATGTCTATCAATTTATGTTAGGGACAAATTAGGGGCATGTTGGATCCAGTGTTGTCATCCTAAATAATCCTAAATTATGAGTAAAATTCACACCAATGTCTTGGATCTTAGAGGTGCTATGGGACATACTAGTGCTACTAGGAATCTACAAACTTTCAACGCTACACTTTTTTTAGCTAATGTACTCCTCTAAAGGGCATGGGTACTTGTGGAGTGCATGCCAAAGGCTTAGGTTTTTGAATCGCCTGACAAAAAACAAGGATTCTAATGAAAATGACCATTCATCAGAGATTAAGATCAATAACGCATCTTAGTGAACCAAACTTGAACATTGAGGGAAATTTAATACTTCAAACAAGGATCCCTTTCCAAAATGAAGACCAAGATATCGCAAATGTGTTTTCTCCCTAGGTAGGGGTGGTTAAAGGTCAACCCTATTAGGTGCTTCTAGCCCCTAAGGGGGAGTAATAGTTCCTCGGTCCACCCTTCAATTGATATAAATTAGTGAATAATAATGTGGTAATGGAGGGGAGAATAGTTCTTGGCCAAGTGCCATGGTCATAGGGACTAGATGATGAGGGTTTCCACATATTGAGTGTATCTATGTGAGGAAGGAGCATTCATGAATGCATGATTTACCAGCTCGGCCTTGGTTTTTCAACCCTCTTACGCACCTTTTACTTCTTCTCTATTATTCCATGTATTATCACATATATCTCAAGGTTTAATGTTTGCTTTGTATGATGTAACAATTTTATTACCTCTTTAATATGATTCAATTTATCGCACATTGAGGTTGGGACATACAAGGGTTCCTTCTTTGATTAATGAAGCATCATGTGCTCAGGAACCAAGTGATGGCCATATGAGGTAGGTAGAGCTCATGCTGGCTTTTTCCCAAGTGCTAATATTTATGCCATGGCCATCTTTTACATTTTGTTTTTCTTTCTTTTGTTTTATTGTAGATATGATGTGTCTTTTCCTCTTCTTTTAGCTGCATCAACCTCCCAAGGCAAAGATTTAGGGCCCTACTCAAGGTATGTGAACATATGAGTGTCGAATCCAAATTATCTAATGACAAGTTGTACTTGAAGATTGGAGTTGAGATATATGGCTTGTAATGTGGGATGGAAGGTGTTAAGTATGATATAGGGAAGATGGAACATGTTATCTAGATCATGGTTTCCCATGTAATGCCCCTCATATAACCCCAAGGGCCTTAAGGGAGGTACCACTGAACTAGCATCAAATATTAACCCCCCTGGTAAATTGAGAGAACAACAATATGGTTAAGGTCTATCAATATTCTATATCACCCCATTATCTATACTAAATGCCCAAAACAAACAAGTATAAGTACCTAACTGCAAAATTATCAAACTACCTTTTGTGTGGCATCTCACCTTCATCAAAGTGATGATGTTAGATGGGTGACAAGCACGTGGCTTATGCAAGTGATAGAGGCACATGTCATGTCACCATCTAATGGTGGTTGGCAAGGGCTATTAGTTTTTTGGCTGACTAATTAGCTGTCAAATATAGGAGAAAATTTTCCTCCCATGGGATTACCCATTTTAGTGGGCAACATTTGGCTACAACTTGAGGACATGTTCTCACCATACAACACATGATCCAACAGCTCTAACAAGGAGTCCATGAGAAGTCCAACAGTCCCTAGGCTCATAGATTTGTAACCTGCACATCTAAATCAACTTTTTTAGGAGCATATGCATCGGGTGTAGGGCATCACCCGCGTTTTATATGACGATATAAATCCATAGAAAATAAAGTCCAAGTTAAATGCAATGACATCACCCATTTTTATATGATGATATAAATCCATATAGAAAATAAATTCTAAGTTAAATGCAATCTAATCTACAATAAAACATAATATGAGAATGTAACATTTTAGGATGCTCACACAATACTCTATGCAGCTAACTAGAATGCATGATTTTATCTTCTTCTTCTTCTTTTATATCTAGGTTATACTAGGAAAATGTTCCTTTATGAGTTAACCATTTACTAGTAAAGAGAAAGGCTCACCTTCTAGAGTTTCTATATGATATGCATTGATGTTGAAAATGTCAACAACTTTGTATGGGCCAATCCACAGATTATCAAGTTTCTTATGCATGTTAGGCTTCTCCCTCCTTTATCCCATAAAAGAACCAGTATTCCTGGTTTAAAAGCTAGGGATTTGATTCGTTTACTGAAATTGTTCTTAACCTTTCCCTGTTTCTTACCAACTTGGTCGAAGGCCTTATGTCGGGACTCGTCCATCTCAATTATTTGGTTATGTCTAGATTGTATAGCATCTTGCTAGTCAAGGAATGCTTTGAGGCACTCTAGCATTGGTAGAATCAATTAGATGGGCAGTTTTTCTTTTGCCCCATACACTAGTTGGAAAGTACCATAGTCTATGGAGGGATTTCCCAATTGTATGGTCAACCCATCAAGCATATTTAATATTACTATCCCAACTTCTCTTATTCTCATCAATAGCTTCTTAATAATCATCATGAGCTTCTTGTTAATTGACTCGGATTGACCATTTCTGTGAAATTAGTAATTAGAAGAATGGGACAATTTTTGTGTGAATCAATTGTTTTTTAATTAGAACAAATTAATTATACACACATAAATTGTCAAGTAGCATGTATTTTTATTTCAAGGTTATTATGCAAAATATATGTAGGTAGCAATTAATAACTAACATTGATCAATATCAAACTCTCTCTCTCTCTCTCTAAGATCATGGCATTCAATCAAAACACAATTCGTTGTAACTCCTCACTCATTGCACACTAAAATAATCACTATCAAACCCTCAAGCATTTCAATCACTTTGCACATGATACTAAAATTGAAAACACTCTTGTGGAATAAACATCACTCAACCATTTAGAACCACACTTGCAGAAAAAGGAAATATCACTTGATTCGGATTAGATAATTATATTGTTTTTCATCCATATCGATGCATTTGGAGTGGAAAAAGTGGAGGAACCAGCTCATGGGACCGTTTTTACCGACGGGGCCCAGTTTAGTAAAACAAGGTTTGAAACCTTCTGGGAGCATTATGAGGCATCAAAAATAAAAATAAATAAAAGATTAGGGTAAAACTTTATTGCTTTAGTGCAACGCAATTTCATGGTATTCTACACACAAATATCTTTCCAACTGTACAAGAAGCACATCAATCAAAGTCTGTATGCAAAAGTTATGCCACTCAGAGGTTGACCTTCCTGTTTTCACACCTATAGTTTGGGAGGATGTTGCATCAGCCCCCATTATTCATGGAAAATAGGGCTAGCCACATGTTTATGATGTAAAATACACTAGAAGATTCTATATTGTAACTCTAGCTAAGAGTTGATGTAGTCAAACTTAACCACTCGTAGGCTATCAAGTTGTGTTATAGCTAGGCCACTAGGAAGAAAAGGCATTCCATTCTTTCGAAAGAATTTTGTTCCATAGTTGGGAAAAGATAGCCATGAGAGATAGGAGGTAGAGCACACAGAAAGGATATGTGCATTCTAGCAGCCCATGGGCCTTAGGCATTACTTCTTTGTACCTTCAACCATATTTCCAGATAGAGAATGAGAGTGAAGCGGCTTCACCTTCTAGTTGGGTTTTCTCCTGAAATGGTTTTCCAAAGACCATATCTTGTGTCTTATGTGTGTGTGTGTGTGACCTTATTTTTTCGTTCTCTACTTTTCTGCATAATTTCCATTCACATGCATGCACTAATTACAATTAAATCTACATATCTTAAAGTTTAATAGAATTGTAATAGTGTAGAATCTCATAGTTTTAATATAATATCATCAGATCTTTTGTGACAAACTATCTAGTGGAATATCCACGGTAGTTTACGAATCATCACTCCTAGAAAGAAATTGAATAAACCACTCAAATGCAATCACATAATAAACAAAACCATTGTAATCATAAAACCATTGAGTGTAACATATTGTAATATGTATAACAACAATCAGTCTAACACTTTGTTTTAACAATAACTTTGGAAAATTGTAGCAGCAATAGAGTAAAAATAACGCACAATTGGGAAGGGACCGCTCCAGAATATATGTCGTCACATAAGTAATCAATTTCAAGTATTCTGGAAACTAATAAATAATCATTAGTTGCAACACATCAATAAGATTTTGTAACATTGATAAATAAACAATATTAAACTTGGAATGCAAGAGATTAAAACACCAACTTACTAACACAACAATCCCTGCTAAAGAGGAGGGCCCTTCCTCCTTAGCAAGGAGTTGGTGATTCACAGCTCACAAGCTAGCACATCAAACCACAATTGAGCCACGAACCCATCAAAGATTTGTATTACAAATGCACAATTCTCCAAAACATGATGATGCCACACCCGCACAAGGCAGAGGGCTCCTATGTTTATATATTTACATCATTCTAATTTTGGTACCAAAATCAGCCATAAGAATCTTTCGATTCTTAGGTTGTGCAAACTAAGATTCATGTTTAACATAATACAACTAATTGTTGAAATTTAAGAAAATGTTGTTTTGGCATTATAGTGTTGGAATTGATGCTAATGGATAAGATATGGGCTTATAAACATTTGTTCTTGCATGCTTATTCCATATCTTATGATTTCATATTAATGTGATATGTGACACTTATTGTAGGTGAAAACCATAGGAAATTACTAAGGGTTTTGCACATGGCATTTGGTGTGAGAATTTGTTTGATATGGTCATCATTAATGAAAAATAAATGTAATTAATGAGTTGATTTAGTCCATTATGATGAAGGAGAATTGAATATAAACGTATCATGCCAGTGATGGAGGAGTGGAGAACTACATTGCATAATGATTCCACTTGTATACCCATAGCATTGATCAATAGTTAGGGTGTCATAGATTGATTTGTAGACTTGAGATGTCATTGTAGTGTTCATGTTGAGTAGATCATGTTGGACCCGGTGTGAAATATTCTAAAACAAGGTCCACATAGAGATTCAGAAGGTTGGGCCTTCGGCAAGTGGTGGCTTTCCAAGATAGGAGTAGTGACTCCTTGCTGGTAGTGGCTAGAAAATAGTTGATAGGAAGTTGGGGCTTTCTAGCTAGTGGTGGCCAACAAACTGTAGCAAAGGTTGTGTATTCTAGCTAGTAGTGGCCAGCAAATCTATGTAATGAATATGTTTGACTGATAATAGAAGAATAAAGGTAGTGCAATAGAATCAGGGTGATTTTTCTCCCCTTGAGGGTTTCCACTAGATATCCTTGTGTCTCCTTGTGCATGATTCTTTTTATGTTTGTTATGGTGTTTATGCGTTGATTTTATGTACATTTCATTTGCTCGGATATGTTGATTTATATTGAGTTACTAATTGTTTAATACATGGGTAAAATAAGCTAAAAATTGACTAAGTTTCATCACCACTGATTCACCCAACCCCCCCCCCCCCCCAAGTAGTGTTCTAATTTCCAACATGTTGTAACAATGTCTTAATTTATCGAGAGGACAAAATGGGGAATTGTAACTGTCACAGTCGAGCTGGCTATATTTTCAAAAGCTGTATGATCCTTATTTGTGCAACAGTATTGGTTGACCTAAAAAAAGTATAAACTCCCATGTTAACCCTTGATAATCGATAAAATAAAGTATCATAAAACATGGTAGCAAAATTGCAACAGCAGCAACAAAACCTATCCTAGTGTGTCAACAGTACAAAATGTTAGAGAAACAACATTGCATCACCTAAGAGAAAGAAAATAGTTGTTACACAAAAATATCATCACCTTGATTATTTGCAGTCCGTGTAGGTCTATCATTACCTATACCAGCTTCCTAAGCAAGTCTTAAACCTCAGCTCTTCAAAACAAGCTTGAGAAATGAGAGAAAGACATCAAAAAAGCAATGTAACTCTGATTCCGCACTTTCTCTCACTTTTGCCTGCGGGCCCGCACCTTTTGTTCAGAATATTTGCGTACTTATACGCTCTATATGTAAAGGGGAGGGTGCATACCCCTGTAAAAGTCAAAAGGCACAATCTTTATCTTAAAAAACTCATCTTGGGTTAATTCTAGACTTTTCTAGAAGCATTTGTTACGTGGATTGTTCGCTCCAAGTGGTTCATGCATCCCATCATAGGAGGAACTAATCCCTTGTTGAGAGGAGCTATCCCTTTGAAGGAGGACTCTATCCCTTTGAAGGAGGAGCTAGTAACTGATCTCCATTGCACTATAAATTGAGGCATTGGGTCAGTGACCAGGGAGGTTAGAAGCTGAACTTTTGAGGGTAAATGCTAGTGAAATCAAGACTTCCTATTTGAGCTTAAGAGGAGAGATCACATACCTTTTTGGCTTCATTAGGGAGTGAGTGAAGCTTGTCAAAGTAGAGGAGACTTCTTGTTTGACCCTGGGAGGAGCTTGTACAGCGTCAAGGCAAAGGTTGTAAGGTTCTTCTCTTTCGAATTAATACAATCAAGCTCATTTTTCTCAACAAGTATCTCATGTTATTTGTTTCATGGACTCCTTGACTTTCATGTTAAATATTTTTATAGTATTGGTTATTCAGGTGCTATTTAATCGTTTGCCTTGTTTGTGTTTGCAGGTTTGTGACAAAGGAATTTACTTGGATCAAAGGAGCGAAGGCATCTCCAAACTTGCGTTGGACATGAGGTAGGCCTTAAAACACATTTGTTTGCCATTAATTATAAAGCGCATTTAGAGAAAGATAGTGTCTGGTTGGTTTGCTTGTCATCAGGTCTTCATTAGATTCTAGGAAGGTCTATCTTGTCCGCAAGATCGACACATTCCGCGTGACAAAATGGTGACTCAGCTGGGGACTTGATTGTTTTTCTCGTTTTTCTTTGACTTGAGAAACTTACCTTTTTGTTTCTGTTTTTGGCTTGTTGTGTGTGGCTTTGGGTAGACTTAGTGGATTTAGCTTTGTTTTTTATTTTTCATTACTTTGGTCGAAGTCCACAGTCTGCACGTGTATCACAGTGCGTACCTGTACGCACTTTTACTTTGTGCACAGAGCATACCCGCACCTGGGTAAGCTCTGCACCTGCATACCCTGCTAAATTTTTGAAAATTTTTACTTTTGCTCTTTCAGTTAGTTTTATTTTGTTTTTCTAGTGGTTATCCTCTGCCCATACCTGCATGTGACTAGTTGAAATCTTTCCTTGGTTTAATTTCATTAGAATTAGGGTTTTAGGTGAAATTCCTAGGAGTTTTGCTTATTGGGTCTGTTTTTCGATTTGGTTGTGTAGTGGCTCTGACCTTAGAGGCTGTAGGGACTTCATATCACCTTAGTGTCTACCAGTCTTCTTGAGAGTCTGACCATTTTTGAAATCTCCCCTTGTTGAGAAATCCACTTTGAGTTTTCTCTTTACAAAACTTCGATAAGCTTGTGATTGAAAGTTTGGATTTTCATTTTAAAAAGGAACACAAAATTCGTTGTTCTTGACTTATTTGTGATTCTGAACAAATTAGTCCTTGGTTTGCTTGTGACCAAGTAAAACATCCTCAAAAATATTTTTTGTAAGCTTTCTACTTCAAATAGGGTTTTGTTAGTTTGTAGATCTTAAGTTTGCTTTATTCAATAGTTTTCTCAAAGGTTTCTTTAGTTATAGTTTTAAATGTTTTTTAACAAAAAATGAAAGGTCTCTTTTGAAAAAGCTTGTTCTTAGTGGCATTTGAGTTTTCGAATGAAAAGAGAAATTCTTGTGGAAATAATTAGTTGTCTCGTTTTTGAGTGCATTGAAATGAATACTCTTCTTTTGATTTGATCGTTAAAGAAAGATTTGTGTTTTTAAGTATTTGATCGTTAAAGAAAGATTTGTGCTTCATTGAAGAGAAAAGATTAGTTAATCATCTTAAGTGCATTTTTGTAGTGATTTTGAGTCGAGTCTTTACACCATAAGTTTCATCTCCATCACCTTTTGACTTAAATCAAAAACCACTAAAAATCACGCTTAATATAAAATCAATCTAGCAAATTTTTTGTTTCTAGGGCTCTGATACACCAATATAGCTTAGGCTAGTATCTTGGAGTAGGGAGTAATTAACTCTCCAAGATAAGTAAAACAAACAAGTAGCTTTATCTTAAGGTAGGAGAAATCCAATTGTTGCATATATGCTCTGGGAAAGCTCCTCTTAAAGAAGAAGCACGAGATCGTGTCTGAACCAGTGTGGGAATCAATCCTTCCTCATTGGGAACGACGCCAAATATTCACGTATTACAAACGGTAAACCTCGGATTATTGTCGAGGAGCCTGGGGTCACTTGTTCGTAAACCTTGGTTTATTTCGAGGAGCCTTCAACGGGATTGAGCTTGCTACTCTGCCCTTGCGTGCGTATCGGATCGTAGACTGTTCCCCCAGGTATATTTGTTTTTGTTGGTAACCTTAGTGTCCATATTCTCTAGGATTCTTCCTAAGGTGACGGTGGTGGGAAGATCCCACTGTACCTGGAGCAGACGTCGGCTAGACTCACTTGGATTTTTTGGGGGGTTCTCTTCACTCGAGACGGTTAAGTGGAGAAACTTGGTTTAGTCTATTCATTAAGCAGGTTGCCGGGGTAACTGTTCCAACCGCTATTTCTGTATCAAACTCTGCGACGTTGGATTTCATCACCAACTAGTGTTTTCGGTCCGGAAAGTTATTGTTTGTGTGTGTTTGATCTCTGAGATTCTTTAGGCGTGTGCTTCAAATTTGTTTGATTCTTTAGAGACTTTAGGTGATTTTCATTGAGATTTTACTTTGTTTGCGTGTGAAGTAGTTAAAAGTCTTTAACTGTGGCTGAATTACCAAGACATTCCCGTAGACTTCAGGGCCAATCCCCTGAGTTTGTTAATGTGGCTGATTTACTGAGCACTTCTCGTAGACTTCGAGGTCAACCTCCTGAAGACATACCAAGTCACTTTGAAGGCTTGCGAGTCCTCGTATCTCCCAGTAGAGGTAGAAGTGGGTCACCTGAAGAAGGAGAACCTTATTTGGTAGAATATTTTGATTCTCAACCAGTAGTAATTTCGGAGGTTACTGGTAGCATTGCGTCTACTAGTGATATAGGTGAAGAACTTGACGTATCTGAGCCCGAATCTGAAGTTGCTCCTACTCCCGTATCAGAGTTTGTTTCTTCGACTCCTAGTGGTCCTGATTGTCCTAGGGTAGAAACCGTAATTACACAAGATCTTCCCACTGGACTCATAGCGATCGAAGAGCTTGCTATTGCGGATACCGAAGAAAGCTTCCCTTTTCCGGATAATCGACCTATTTTAGAGTTTAGGGAGCGTGAATTGATTTTTTATAGTCCGCCTAGGACCACTGATTGGTACCGTTCACTGACCAATCTTTTGGAAAATCTGGGACTTAGTT
>APFE030731672.1:227266-240200 GCA_000404065.3 Pinus taeda | reverse complement strand
GGTATTGGATGCTTCGGCATGTATAAATATGTATTGTAACATTGAAAGGAATATAATGAAAAATCAAGCTGGTAGTCTCAGTTTTGAGATCCAGTGGGAAATCTCTGTGTATATGTGTTTTGTGGGTTATGCTCTCGCATTTTTATTTTCTTGTGATTTAGAATTCGTATGCAGGTAATTTCTGTACGGGGTTAAAACCTACAAGACTATTAGAAGAAGAAACCTCTGAGCTCATGTGTGCCTAATCATGGCGTCAGACAGTTAAAAAGATAGAGGGGATAGATTAAGACCTCTCGAGCCTTAGAAGGCTTGAGAGCATTGTAAAAGGCCTATAAATATGTGAAAGTTTAGAGTAACAAAGGTTCAACTTTTGGAGATTGTGGAGACTCTACTCCTCTAGCTTCTCATCTTCATTCCAGCAATATAAGATTCTTTTGTTATTACATGTTTAATTCCCATTTTCTCTTATGTTTTATGCTTGCACTTGAATAGGTTATAATGTTTTCTTCTATGTCTAATGCCAGATAACTGTCATCTTATCTCTGCATTGATAAATTAGATTTGCAAGCTTCATTTGCTTTCTGTAGTTAGCCATTCATATGTGTTTATATATGCATCTGCTGGTACAGTCAGTATTCTCCATCTATTCATTAAATCTATAAACTATTGAGCATGAGTGGTCTAAAACCTTGTAAAGCTGAGGGTGTTCATGCATGTCTTAAGTGAAAATAGAGTTGAAAAAATCATCTGACTTGATCCAAACCATCATCCATTCCAATAGTTCAGAGAACAATATTGAAGATTATATGTTACCAGGCATCTTCGAGCTACAACCTAGGAGATTTTCCTAGAGTGATAACATAATTGGCGTCGTTTCCGGGGAGAGTAAACTGAAGCTCAGCTTCCCTGGGAGAAGAAACATATCCAACTTTGATGATAGACAAAGTCTGGGCACTTTTTTGGTTGTAATCACCTATCTGGCAACTCTACTGGAGGACGAACCTTTTGGTGACTCCACTTCATAGTTCTAGCTCAGTTTGTGAGGCATACTCGGAGAATTCCTTAGAAGCCACAAGCTAACCCAGTATCTGACCCTGAAAAAATCATCAAAGAAAGAAAGGCATTTCAGAAAGGACCATCAGGTTCAGGTAGCTCTAAACACTATTCTATATCTCTTCAAGAAAATCCTGTAATAGAACAAATACATGTTGAGAGTATAGCATGTAATACTAGCAGTGAAGAAAAAATATCAGAGATTCATAAAGCTCCTTATTCTTTAGGTTCTCATTTTGTTGCAAGCACAAAGGAAACCTCACCTCTTATCCATCAAACTCCTCTAGTCCTATCAGTCACCCCTCAATCCTCTATCGTTCAGACTTCCAGTACCCTTATATCCACCGCAACTATGGCAGGTCTACAAGCACCTACCGAAATGGAATGAATCATAGCTGCTAGGTATGGGCCTATAGTACTGCACACTCCTTTGAATGTCATGCCTACTAGAGAATATCATAAGTATAGGCCTAAGTTCACTGGGACTGAAGGTGCTACAGTTGAAGAACATCTTTAATCATTCTATAACTATGTTGATAACCTGTACATTAGTGAAGATGATGTGTGGATGAGAGTCTTTGTCCAAAGTCTAGATGGGGAGGCTATAAAATGTTTCGGAGAACTAACCCCGAGGTCTATAGCAGATATTGAGGCTTTGGATGATGCATTCCTAAAGCATTGGGGGGATAAGAAGGATCTACTCTACTACCACACCGAGTTTGGGAACTTAAAGATGGAAAATGGTGAGTTGTTGTCTAATTTCAATAAGAGATTTAACCGCATGTACAGAAAAATACCAACTGAAGTAAAACCCACCACTACCTCTGTTAAACTCACCTATGCCAGTGCCCTTGATTGTGACTTCTGTCTACTGTTGAGGGAGAGGTGATGTGCTACTTTGGCTTATATGCAGGATGCAACCTTGGAAGTAGAATCAAACATCATGGTTGTAGAGAAGCTCAAGGGAAATGTTGATAGAAGGAGGCAGAGGGGCGAGTCTTCATCATCTTCAGATCCCAAGATAGGTAAAATGACCAAGATGATAGAGTCATTAGCCTCTGAAATCTCCAAATTAAAGTTTGAGTAGCACCCTGGGAAAGGAAGAGTTCCTAATACCTTTTCTCCTAGAAATCCAAATCCAAATCCATATAGAAGAGCTAACGAGCAGTTGCATATTTTGTAAAGAAGCAAAGATGCCAATGAAGATCAAAGGGTGAAGACCCCTTTCCAGAATGTAGTCATGGAAGAAGAGCAGTTTGAAGAAGATGATGAGATCCATTATCTGGAAGACAAAGGCAGTGCCTCCTTTTTTACCTCAGCTTCCTATGAAAAGTCATTATTCAATGACCAGATCAACCAAGAATGGGATGGTGAAGTTATTCTGTGAACTGAAGATCAGCACATATATGATCTGAGGTCGAAGAGGAATAATGCCAAGGAAACTCCTATTCAAAGAGTTGTTGTCCCTACAATACAGCAAGCTAATAAGCAGAAGCGACCGGCAGTTGATCCCATCATCCTTAAAGCTCCAGTTCACGAGGTAAGAGGCCTTGAAAAGTCTCCTTCTCGTTTTAGTTTTCAATCAGAAATTCAAAAGCTAATAATAACTATACCTTTGATTGAACTAGTGAAGAATGAGTCCTTCAAAATATCTATCCTTGAGGCCCTTGAGCCTAAAACCATCCAAGCCTCCATTGACTATGTAAATCTGCAAGATGACAAACCAGCTGTTTTTCTCAGCCCAATGATTGAAAATTGTGAAGAAAACTCCCCATCATTCTATGTTTCACTAACTATTCATGACAAAATCCTTCATAATTACCTTCTGGACACTAAACCCAGCCATAATCTAATGCCCAAGGCTGCCATGGATGAGTTGGGTCTTGACATTACCAAGCCTTATCATGACATGTTTTCTTTTGACTCTAGAAAAGTGAAATGTTTGGGATTAATCAAAGACCTAGCCATCACCTTGTCTCAGCTACCCATGAAGAGCATGATGATGGATATTGTGGTAGCAGATGTACCCCCCAAGTTTGGCATGTTTCTTTCGAGAGGTTGGATCAAGATATTAGGTGGAACATTGCAAAATGATATGTCATATGCTATTGTCCCAATTTTTGGAGGTGAGAGTAAGAGATTATACAGAGAGGCTCAATTGGATTATATCATCAGTGATGAGTAGAATCCCACATATCATCCCATCTATGTTTTCGACACTGATTTTGGAGCCTGTATTTTTCAGATTGAAGAATCCTAGTTGGCCTCCACCTAGCTTAAAGAACCATTTTGCCATATTGCAGAGAAATAAGGCCCACAGATTTGGGACATGTTCTTTGATGGGGCTTTCTCTAAGGAAGCTGCAGGGACAGGTGTATTCCTTGTGTCCCTCACACAGGAATGCATTCATTTATCTTTCAAATTAACTTTTCAAGTCACAAATAACATAGTAGAGTATGAAGCCTTGATATCGGGCTTAAACGCTGCTAAAGAAATGGGCATCAAAGGTCTGAAAGTATTTGGAGACACAAACCTTATCATTCAGCAGGTCAACAAAACTTTCCAAGCAAAGCATCCAAGGCTGAAAGCATACAAAGATGAGGTATGGAATCTTAAGGACTCTTTTAATATTTTCAAAATTTCTTACATCCCAAGAATGAAGAACCAGCTCGCTGATTCCCTTGTTGTGTCTGCTAGCACGTTTATTCCTCCTTTGCCTCCTAAATTGACTTATGAAGTTCAGGTCAAATATAGACCATCTCTGCCTAACAACGTCAAATACTAGAAATTTTTTGAAGATGATGATGAAATTAATAGGTTTTTACAAGTCGTTGATGAATTTTCTGAAATGCACATCGACCAAGAAAATGAAACCATAGAAGAATGCAACCAATCCAAGCTAAAGGACGAGATTGGTAGCGAAAGCATTGCCCAGCTGCCTAGTAACCATATACCCAAAGGATTGGTGCCCCTAGAGAATTTGTTTGATCATAACAATGTACCTTATAAGCCTGCCAAAAAGGAAAATGAGTCTATTGTTCATAAACATAATGTAAGGAGTCCAGCCCATCCAAAATACATAAATCTGTCCACTCACTTGTCTTCTGCTCAGAGTTCTGAGTATTGCAGCTTGATGAAACAATTTGATAATATTTTTGCTCGGGAATACAATGATCTTAAAACCTATGACACAAACATCATTCAGCATAAGATTCCACTGGAAAATAACACCATCCCTTTTAAGCAGAAATTAAGACCTATCAGCCCTCTCTTATTTCCTTTGATTGAGAAGGAAATCAAGAAACTGTTGGATGCCATGATCATAGTTCCCCTGAGGTATTCAAAGTGGATAGCTAAGCTCATGCTAGTAAGAAAGAAGAATGGAGAAATCAGGCTTTGTGTTGACTTCAGGAATCTGATCAAATTCTCTAAAAAAGACAACTACCCCCTGCCTAAGATGGAACATTTGCTGCAAAAAGTTTCAGGGGCTAGAGTCATGTATTTCTTAGATGGATTTTCAGGTTACAATCAGATTGTTGTACATCCAGAAGATCAAGAAAAGACCGCCTTCACTACCCCTTGGGGAACTTTCATGTACTCCAATATGCCTTTTGGATTGATGAATGTTGGGGCTACTTTTCAGAGGGCAATGGACATAGCCTTTGTGGGAGAGAAGGAAAAGTTTGTCCTTATTTACCTTGATGACATAACAGTCTTCTCCATCACTCACAAGGACCATTTGCATCATTTGAAGAAGGTGTTTCTAAAGTGCAGACAGTTTGGAATTTCTGTGAACCCAAAGAAGTCACAGTTTGCTCTAGAAGAAGGCAAACTTCTGGGACATATTGTTTCTGCTGAAGTTGTAGAGATTGATCTAGCAAGAGTTCAAGCAATTCAGACATTGTCCATCCCAAGGTCAAAAAGGGACATTCAATCCTTCCTGGGTAAGATTAACTTTGTAAGGAGGTTCATTCCAAACTTTGCAGAACTAGTGAAGCACATCACTTCCATGTTGAAGAAAGGATCAGAAATAAAATGGACAGATGCTGCAAGAAGCTCTTTTGAATCCATCAAACAAGCTATCATGGAAGCTCCCACTCTAATCATCCCATATTACACCAAGGAGTTTTATATCTTCTCTTTTGCCTCTATGATACACTTGCAACAGTTCTATTGCAGAAAAATGATGAAGGTGTAGAGCACCCCATGGCCTTTTTTAGCAAAACTTTGAGGGATGTTGAACTAAGGTGTGGCCTTATTGAAAACAAGCTTATGCTCTCATAAAATCTTTAAAGGCATTCAAAATTTATATTCTGCATTCCAAAGTGGTTGCATATGTACCTTCAGCCTCAGTAAAAGATGTCTTAACTCAGCCAGATATTGATGGAAAGAGAGCTAAATGGATTGCAAAATTCATAGAGTTTAACATAGAGGTGAAGACCACTAACCTTGTCAGGCTAGGGCTTGGCTAAACTTATGGCTGAGGAAAATTGCAGTTTGTTAGACATCAATTGCATGGGTTCAAATTCAGGTGATGAGCAGATAGACAAAGCAGCAAAAGAGCAAGAGCATAATTAGCGTTTGGCTGAAAATCTAGCCACTTGTGAATGGTATTCCAGCATAGTTCATTTTTCGCAGAAGCTAGAAGTCCCTCCAGGGCTTAGCTCAAGTCAAGCCCAGGCCATTAAGCTCAGATCAGCCAAATTCTACATTAATGAAAACCTGCTCTATTGGAAAGACCCATCAGGAATCCTCTTAAGATGTCTAGATAAAGGATAATTTGTGGAAATCATGCACCAGTTCCATTCTAGCATCTGTGGAGGGCATCATTATTGGAAAACCATAGCCCACAAGATCCTAAGAGCTAGGTATTATTGGCCTACTCTGTTCTCTGATGTGTGTTCTTTTGTGAGGTCTTGTGACAAATGTCAGAGGTTTGCAGGAAGACAACAGCTAAAATCTTTTCCCTTGAAGCCAGTACACACCAATGGTCCCTTCCAGCAGTGGGGCTTGGACTTTATAGGTGAGATCAGCCCACATTCCAGTGACCAGCACAAATGGATCTTGGTAGCCACTGATTATTTCACCGAGTGGATTGAGGCTATACCCACTAAGAATGATAATCGTCAAGTTGTCATAAAGTTCTTGAATGACATTATTTTCACTAGATTTGGTTGCCCAACCAAACTAGTTGTTGATAATGTAGCAGCTTTCAAGGCAAAAGAATTGGTGGACATGACTGAATCCATGGGCATTCAATTGGTGCATTCTACCTCATATTATCCTCAAGGCAATGGCCTAGCAGAATCATCTAACAAGAGTCTTGAAAGGATAATCAAAAAACTGTTGGAGGACAACAAAAAGAGATGGGATTCCAAGTTGAAGTTTGCACTGTGGGCTAACAGAGTTACCATCAAGAAGTCCATAGGAAATTATCCATTTAAGCTGGTTATGGCGTTGATGTTGTTTTTCCTATCCAGCTAATTCTCCCTGTGGCCAAATTCTTTCAAGAAGAACGGGATGAAACAAATGACATGGTAAGGAGAATGAATAACCTGGTTGAATTACAGTAGATCAGAGAGTAGCTGGTTGAGAAGTCAAAAGTTCATCAGAATAAAATCAAAGAAACCTTTCACAGGAAGGCAAAAGTGGACAATTTCCAAGTTGGTGACTAGGTTCTCAAATGGGATGCATTGAAGGAAAAGAAAGGTAATCATGGTAAGTTTGACTCCTTATGGACAGGTCCATTTGTCATCGCTCAAATTTAGTAGACAATACCTTTATTTTTCACATTTTGGAAGGACAATATCTTTTGGTGGCCCAATCAATGGGTGGTTCTTGAAACTTTATTTCATTTAACGCTTCAAAGCCTTGATATTGTAATATGTTTTTCAGTTTTTATTTTCTATGCAAAATAAACTCCATGCCCAATGGAACACTAGAAGATATACTTGATTTTGGTTTTACAGGAAAGGCATCAGTCTGTGATTCTTGAAACCTCATAGGGAGGCTTTCATCCCTAGAAGGAGCCAATGTTAGCCCCTGAGGTGCAGTGCTGCTATTTTTAGCAGGAATGTCCCATGTTCAGCTCTGACGGCCACATCTCCTCTTGCTCCACTTTGGTCGTAAGCCAGACCTCAAAATATTACTCTCGCATCTATAAATGCATCAGATCCTGATCCAAATGGGTCCAAATATGCTTTTTTAGTCTTCAAAAGCTAGTAAAATCATGCCAAAGGTCAAAACCAGCACAAGAGAAGAACCCTTGGAATGGCAGAAAAGCACTATCGGGAGGCAAAAAAACATAAAATAGTGAAAAACCAAGTATCGAAGGCATAAACACTAAAATGCATAGTAGCCATCTGATCTAGTCGATCAACGGTCTAGATCTGATCAGCGGGTCACAATCGGCGGATCTGATCGGCGGTCATAGTCAGCAGATATCAGCGCAAATGAATGGAACTTGTGATGGCAATCAACGATGCAATGTGGACCATCGATCAAGCGCGCAGATCGATGGCCCATGTCGCATCGTCGAATCGCAATCAGGGAAACATTATGGAGTGGGGCCTTTATACATGTATATATGTGATTTGATGAAACGGACCCGACGGTTATATAAATACTATTTCATAAAATTTGAGATCCGCAGGAAAGGCATTTTTAATGTATTTTCACGTATTTTGTTATTTAGAAAAATACAAAGAGTAATGCTGATGTGATAAGACCCAGACTCTAAAGGGTTCGTGAAGAGAAATATATAATATTTGAAGTCCGAAGGGAGCCATTTTCATGTTATTTTCACGATTTTTTGTATTTCTAAAATAAGAATAAAATACATAAGGACATGCCATGTGCGACATGCGATAGAAACTCAGAGGGGGGACCTGATAGAGGAATAGACAATGTTTAAGGACTTTTGAAGTCTGAAATAAACAGAGCTTGGTGGGATTTCACAATGTTGCAGCATTTTCTATGCAAAACAGAAAATAGTCATTGTTAGCATTTGAATGGATTTCAAAAGGCCCACAGACCCATTCCATCATATAACAGAAGGCTAGAAGGGGAAAGGCAACAATGCAACACAGCAAAACCAATAGAAGTGATCATGGAGCATCACTAGCATGAGCGAGCTCCCTGAAAGTGTAGCAAACTACCAAAATACAGTTACTCGGCTGTTAGAAGAAGAAACCTCTGAGCTCATGTGTGCCTAGTCATGGCATCAGACAGTTAAAAAGATATAGGGGATAGATTAAGACCTCTCGAGCCTCAGAAGGATCGAGAGCATTGTAAAATGCCTATAAATATGTGAAAGTTCAGAGTAACAGAGGTTCAACTTTTGGAGACTGTGGAAACTCTACTCCTCGAGCTTCTCATCTTCATTCTAGCAATATAAGCTTCTTTTGTTGTTACATGTTCAATTCCCATTTTCTCTTTTGTTTTATGCTTGCACTTGAATAGGTTATTCATGTTTTATTATGTGTCTAATGTGAGAGAACTGTCATCTTATCTTTGCATTGATAAATTATATTTGCAAGCTTCATTTGATTTCTGTAGTTAGCCATTCATATGTGTTTATATATGCATCTGCTGGTACAGTCAGTATTCTCCATCTATCCATTGAATCTATAAACTATTGAGCATTAGTGGTCTAAAGCCTTGTAAAGTTGAGGGTGTTCATACATGTCTTGAGTGAAAATAGAGTTGAAACAGTCATCTGACTTGATCCAAACCATCATCCATTCCAATAGTTCAGAGAACAATATTGAATATTAGATGTTACCAGGCATCTCCAAGCTACAATCTAGGAGAGTTTCCTGGAGTGATAACAGGTACTACCTGAAACAATCAACACTATTACCTTTTTCTTCTTGATATGCCCTTCTATCTTGAGAGTTTGAGGAGTGTTAATTCCTGTCAATGCATTACAAGCTATGGTCAGATTCATTTCTTCTTTCTATGGGATTGGTTCCTAGTGTATATCCTCTTCTTTTGATGTTTCTTATTCCTTTTCTTACTCCTCTTCCCCATCTATGTAAATTAATTTCTTCTCATCACACTTATGACTTTTAATGTATTTTCTATCCCAACTGTAACAAAGCCCTTTTGCTCTTTTTTCTTCCAATTGTTGTTGTGTCAACCTTGTAGGTGGTGAAAGGCTAGGAGCAACAACACTTCCGTATTTATAGTTATGAATGGTAGGCTTCCTTGTTGCCATAATTTTGCTTTCTATTTTTCTTGCCAACATGTATGCCTTCTCCAATGAATCAGGTTCCCCAAGGTGAACCTCATGTTGGATGTTATCATTTAAAGTCCCTATGAATATTTCAATCCTATGCTTCTCTGGAATATCGTTTACCCTTATATTCAATTTTTGGAAGTCCTCAATGTGCTCTGCCATTGAACGCTTTTGTTTGAGATTTATCAATTGGCTAAAGAAGGTGTTGCTCTTTGTATCCTCATAGTGTGCTATCATTTCCTCCGTGAAAATTGACCAGGTGACAAGTTGTTTACGAGAACAAATCCCTCTATACCATACAAACTAATTCGGTTCTAAATATAAGATGCAATATGTACCTTTTGTGGTGGTTGCACATCATGTAGATCAAATATTGCTCCATCTGTAGTATCCAAGTTACTGGATCCTTGCCATCAAATTTCGTCATATCTATATTTGGAATATGGTGGATCTTCAATCCAACGTTAGAGTCTATGAAATCATGATTAATATTTCTTTGTTCTCATCATGAGTTTCCTCTACTACCTTTGCGGCACTAAGAAGCCTTTATTTTAGTGACTTTATCCCACCTTCCTTCAAACATTCCATGTCTTTCTTCAAATATTCCATGTTTTGATTCATTTTTTCCTCTATACCATTTATCTTATTGATCATATATTTGATCACATGCTTCAAATCATATCTCCAATTTTTCTTACTAGGTGTTTCTATTTTCTTGATTCTAGTCATTCTTTTTCTTGCTTTTAGTAACTCGATCATGAATTTGTTGTGTCTTTGAAATTTTGGATCTCCAAGGTCTTAAATTGTGACCTACGGTAGCCCTTTGTGTAATCTTTCCAATTCCACCAGTCTGATCGAAATTGAGTTCTCCAAGAAAGAGTTATGCCCAATCTCCCAAGATGACCTGATTATATAATTTTTAAGTGGAGTGAACTTGTACGAAGTGCCACGTGTCATTATTTATATTCGGACCTAAAATGATACATAGAAAATTATATTTTGTCATCTTTTTGTAACTTCTTACGAAATTTAAATCAGATGCTCAGAGAGAAAGTTATGACAATTTTCCCAAGGCACCTATTTGGTATGTAATTCGAGAGCCTACAAAAACCTTAAATGTCATGGACCGTATCTCCTAAAATATAGAGAAAGGAGATCTGAAATTAGGGCCCAAGCTTCGTCAAGATTTCAGCTTAGATGGGTTTTAATTTCAAAGTCTGAACCTTCGTAAAAAAAAATTATAGCGAAAATGCCACGATGACCTGTTTGAGATGGAATTTTGGAGCTTGCAAAAACCCTAACTTCCTCAAATCATATCTCCAAAAATTTAGAGAGACGAGATCTGAAATTCGAACCTGAGGTTCAGAATGATTTCAGCTCAAGTGGGTTTTTTTTATCTTCTGAGACTTCGTATAGAAAAAGTTATAACGAAAATGCCACAATGGCCTGTTTGGAGAGACGAAATGCTAGAATCCAAACCTTTGATACCAAATGTTAGGAAACCAGCTCACAAAAATATAGAAAAGATAGATCAACGACTTCAAAATAAGCCTCTTCGAGGGAGAAACATCCTTTAAATTACACAAATGAACAATTCTTGGATGATACAAATGACAAGACCTCCTTTCTATATATAGGAGTCTAAGGGGTCCCAATACAATCAAAGCCTACATAACAATAATATTGTAGGGGCAGAACAATAACAATAGTGGGCTTCTATGGGGCATAATAATAACAACATGGGGGCTATATAGGCACAATAATACAATAAGGGGGTTTACCTAATAACAATAAGGGGTTACACTAGTAGTATAGGGACTTAACGCTCCTTAAACAAATGGGCCAATTTGGGGTTTATTTTTTTCAAATTTTGTCTCATAGGTTTAGCCCCTTCTTTGGATGGATGGTGTGGTTGATAACTTTGAGGATCTACACTTTCAAGTCTTGATATGACCATGAAAAATCATGTTTGAATTCTCTCAAAAGTTTTTCTAGTTGAATTCTCTCATCCTTTGACAATCCTTTCCCTATTTTAATTATCCAGGGAGAGGATTCAAAGCCTAAGTTGATTTCTATGATTTCATATGATTCTTCTATTTTCTCTTTAAATTTATTGATATCATTCCGACCAAATTCCTTCTCCCTATATATTCACTTCTCAATGTTTTTCTAGTCATCTTGATGGAACATATCATTTTGAAGGAAACCCACTATTTCTTTGTCATCCTCAAATATAGTCTAGTGTCCTTGATCATCAGGTATTGTTGGCCTAAATATGACCTTCATCATTAAGTATCCTAACACATTAACCTCAGCATCGGGAGATTGAAATGTGGAAGCAATCATAGTTACAGAATCATCATTGGTGTTTACCTTTCTTTGGACAACTTCAATGTCAAATGTTTCAAATCCTTCCATTGTATGCAATATGTGAGTCTTATACTTCTTAAGTTTCTCATTTTTGGCATTCAAAGGCCCCTTAACTTGTGAGACAACTAGGTCAGAGTCCCATATAAAATTTATATGCTTGATTTATTTGTTGAATGAAATGTCTAGACCCAAAGCTAAGGCTTCATATTTGGCCACATTGTTTGTGCAATCGAACTCTAACCTATAGGAAAATAAAGTGTGTGTCTTGGAGGATGATATAAAAACTAAGCCCACACCTAAACTTGACTTAGAGAATTCCCCATGAAAATACATGGTCCATACTCCATCAACTTCTAGCTCAAGGGCACTACCATTTTGGGATATCTTCCACTTTGCACATCTGTATTCTTCTTCTAGGCTTTCATGTGTAGTTGCATAACAAATCTCTATCAAGGGTCAAGTTGATGGTTTGTTAAATATAATGGCATAATATTTTTCCCCCATATGAATCCTAATATGGGACATATCCATCTAGATAGTCCCTCCAAAAGAACAAGGTCGTTTTCTAGATAGCAACAAACCCCGGGTGTTATGGATATCAATGATAACCCCATGGTGATTTTATATTTTGGGTAACTCTGCAAGGTGACTAAAAGGTGCAACACCCTCCTCCCATACTTACCCAATTTCATTGGTCCACTAGGGTAAATATGTGACGAAGAGTTATTATGATATGACGCAACCTCCTAGGTGTAGTTAAGGAAGTGGAATTGACAAATTGAAACTTTATTGACCTTCCTTAGGAGCTACAAGACCCCTATGAGCTAAACAACCACTCTACGTGCCCAAACCCTGAGGTAAGTTGCTTTTTCACTGACCTAGAATCCCATTCGATTGCATAACAGGGCAAGCCAATGATTGTATGCCTCCAGTCACATGGATAATATTGCCTCCCAGTGACTAGAATCTAAATTACTTAGTTTTGTGCATGTGACCCTGAGATCTGAGCCACATTTTCAGGGCTAGGATCCAGACCTCTAATGATACCTCGATAGAACTTTCTAGCATGATGAATGACACAAGGAAAATGCCATTAATTCAAATCTTATACAAGAACTTGACCTAATAAGGCCTGACCATGACATTAATTTCGTCAAACAAATTGTGAACTTGTAATCTACATGTTATAAATTCATATATGAACATAGGGTTCTCATACTTATGTTAAAATCATCAAAAAGGTCTGATGCCCTCTCTCTATACCTTAAAATA
>APFE030731672.1:207182-226854 GCA_000404065.3 Pinus taeda | reverse complement strand
ACCATTCATTTACTAATCAAAACATGATGAGAGACATAACTAAAATTTGTCATAAAACCATGCTTATAACTAGTATATAACCAAAATAATAACAGTCATAAAACAACCATTAAAACCACATAATAACAATTATAAATACTCATGAAATACAAGATAAAAAGATCTCTTATTAACATATGCAAAATCCAACCAAGTAAGGGACTTCAACGTACCACCCCACCATAGATTGGCTTGAACCAAATCTTTCTTTCAGCCAATCACCCTCGTGCCATATTCCAAGCATGAATATGGAACTCACAACAAATCAACCTAAGCTTCCTCAAGATTCACCATAATCCTGCCAAAACTATTCAAGGGACTCCTAGACCCGAACCTATCACCTATACAACCAGGATTTACCACAATTCGCCATTACCAGTCAAGGGATTCCTAAGCCCAAACAAAAACATACACTATCAAGCTTTACCGCAATCCCACCAAAACTAGTTAAGGGATCAGTAGGCCCTAAATAGTCTTGGATGCCTTTGGATTTCTTCACCAATACCTTAATGAAATTGCATGTTTCCACCCTCAAGATTTACCGCAATCCTTCCATTACCGGTCAAGGGATTCCTAGGCCCTTGGGAATTTTCATGAGACCACCTCATCCGGTTCAAAAACCATTCGGCAATCTAAAGCTCAACCAAATGAAAGAACCCCATAAAACCATGGCTATCCGAAAATGGAAAGGAAAAGTTGAAACCACTGTCATAGTTGGAAAATCCCATGCCAATGACAACAAGAGAACCAAATACACACATGCATGTACTATGCATGTCCAAACTAGCAAGGAAATCATACATACAACTCGATACTTTCAAGTAATCCCATTGTAGCCGTTTGATCCAAGTCTTCCTTGCTTGACCCTTGCTTCCCTTTGATTTCTTGTCCTTCCTTTTCCTTCCTTTATCCAATGTTAGAGTGATCCAAGGATTCTCTAAGTGTGTAATAGTATGAGAGGATAGAGAGAATAGAGAGAGAGCTCCACAACTGAATTGACAAAAGTTGTGAACTGATCCTCGTAAGCACTTTTATCAATGAGGCCTCTATTTTCTTCATTTTCCACTAATTTTCCTTTAGTTTCCTCCTCACATGCAACTTGCGACCTTTTACCTTCCTTTTCTCCTATTTTCCTTTATTTTAATAATTAGAATGACAATTAATGCCTCTTTTCCTTTTCAATGCCTTTGCCAATTTCCTCAGCCATAATAAACCAAATGAACACCCACTGGGATGTTTTTCCCAACATTCAACTTGGAATATGTGTCACATGACCTTGGTCTTATTTTTCCTTTATTAACTTCATTACATGGATTTTTTACCCAAGGTTGTTACAGGCCCCTCCCCCATAGGGAAACACTATCCTCGATGTTCAATGACACCTATAACCAACAATACCGTTGAAAACCAAAACATACTTCACATAGAGCTTTATAACTTAGCACGATGCAGTATTTACAATGAACAACCTGCTGAAAGAAAAACAAACATGACAAACATGATGAAATGACAACCATGCCACTTATTGGAGCTTTATAACATAACTCGTTGTGGTATTTACAGCAACAACCATACATGAACATATACATATACCAAAACTCATTTGCCTTAACCAGCAAACAATAAAGGGTAAGTAGCCCACATTCATTGAACCATCTCCCATGTAGCTTCATCAAGCCCAAAGTGCTTCCATTGCACTTTAACTTTCTCAATTGCTTAGTTCCGGAGCATGAGTTGTTTCCGTTGCAAAATGCACTAAGGTTATGATTGGAATTATCCTTCTGGTTCCACCTAGAATATAGACCAGTCAATCACATGATCAACATCATTTACAGATCTTTTATGCAATGAAACATGGAAAACATCATGGAATTTCACTGTCGAAGGTAGTGAGTCTATAGGCCATTGGTCCAATCCTCTCAAGGATCTCGAAAGGCACGCAATACATATGTGCCAGCTTCGCACATGACCCAACCCTCAAGGAGATCTTCCTAGTCTTGATGCGCTAGTACACCTATTCCCCAATCTGAAACTCCTTAAACAACCTATGCTCATATGAATAGCTCTTATGCATGTCCCGTGTTATCACCTAGATTGACCTCAGGCTGAAGGGAGGCATTTTCCAAGGTAACCACAGACCAAGCTTAGCCTTGTAGCTAGCCCTACAAGGTCGAGAGAGGACTCTCTCCTTTTGAATCTCGGTCAAGATGACTAGATCAGGAACAAGATTTTATGCTAGGTATAGTAGCTCAAGGGTTTTTATTGAAGTTGTTGGTGTTTTTTCCAGATCAAGAGGAGCTGGGAAATTTGGGTCTGGGAAACTAAGTCAAAATTGCAGGGGATTCTATGGGGAAAGGTACGTATGAGCTTCAGCACTTTAGGATTGATGGGGTGAAATTCTAGACTGGTGAGGAGCTAATAAGGGCATGAGAAAGTCATGAATCCTTCCTAAATAATAGAAAAAACATGAAATACTGGTGTTTTCCCAAGGCAAAGCATTAAACCTAATGTATTCCACCTATCTGACTTGAAAACAACCAATCAGAAGCAATTATAGGAAAGAGGCATACATAAATAACATGAGAACATAATAACATAAGAAGAAACACATGCTAAAGGCCATACCATAGAGATCCCATAAAAATAGCTGCAACTTTATTAGTTTCCTGCCAAAACTGCTACAAAGTGATATGTGTTCAGTACATGAGCATCCTGCTTAATCCAACCCTTCCAAATGACAAAGAGAATACATGATATAAACATCTAAACCACTCATCCTAGCCATCAAGGGTTAAAACGATGAGAGGAGGAGTTGTTTCAACCATTTCTAAACGACGAATAGGAATCTAGGTAGTCAAACAACTTGCCTCTAAAAGAGGGGAAACTAATTCATTACCCTCAAAACCACTTTTAATATAATGAATCTACCATCTACTAGTGTTTGACCCTCATATTTACAATCCATTACATTAATTACATCATTAAATCCTAAACCATGAGAGAGAAATCAAGAAAATAGTCGAAAATTGGAAAAGTAAGCATTGTTGAACAAAATTGCCCTACACGCAGCACCACTGGTCCTATGTGCAGCGCCACTTTTAGTCCACTTTTGGAGGCCTTCCCATCATCCAAATTGAGCCCAGGATAGCTCGTTGGAAAAGTCCTCAAGTATACTTTCCAAAACACCTATATTTTATACATTTAGATCTCAGTTTCCCCTCAAAAAGGGATTCTCCCAAGGTTGCTTCTATGTGTCCAAAAATTGGCAGAAAGGTCAATTTTTTAGTGTTTTTGGACCTTCTGGTGGACTAATCCTGCTCCAAAAATTCTAAAAATTGCTAGGGTGAATGTCCTTGATGCCATGAATCCAAAAATGCAATACATTTTTCCATTGGGTGCCCCTAGAAAAAGCACAGCGTCGGTGGCGTTGCACTTCTGGACAGATTTTCTATGTATTAAAATTCAAAATTTACAAAATGATAAAATTTTCTTAAAAATTGGCCAAAATTGGTGTGAAGCACCACCATCATGTGCTTTGATTGGCCAAGGAGGCTTCAGCCAACATCTTTAATCTTTCCTTCTCCTTTCTGCCTTCTACAGCCCTCCTTAACCTGGACTTCAACTCTTGATCCTCATGTTACAAATTTTATTGTGAACCATGTAGTGGTATGCCATGTGTCTAAGCATTTTCTTGTCCCTGTTGGCCTTCTCAATGAGCCCTTCAAGATGTAGGTTGACTATTTCAACTCAAGTCTCCTTATCCTTTTCAATTTCTTGCTCGATAGGAGTCAAAGTGGCATGAGCCTCTTTGTCACTTTGCCTCTTTGCTTTCAGTAGTTCAAGCTCCATGAGGACCTGTTTATCACTTAATTCTTTGTTCTCCTGTTCCAAATAGGTGATGACAAACTTGGCTCTCTCTAAGTTATCCATCAAGGCTTGTATTTGAGATTCCCTCTCCTATTTCCACATGAGTAGAAAGCCCACTTGTTTCTTGCACCATGGATGAAGGAATTTGGGGTCCCTTGAACATGTCATGAGCAATGAAAGTCTCCCAAGGGATATTGAGAAGATTAAGATGGTGAAGAACAATAATGTTGATCAAGGAGTAATGATATATGTTGTTCATCTGCTGAGGGTATGGATTCTTCTACACAAGGTAAGCCATCTTATCAATGTTTCTAAACAAAAAGTAGGGGAGTTTCAACATCTTTACCCTTGTAAAGTGCATGAGGAGCCTGATATGGTAAGTATACAACCTGGAAAATCTTCCCTCACAAGTGAAATATTTTATGATAATCCTCATCAAGGGAACATACCTGTTCTTCAAAAATTTGAAGGGGAAAAGCTCTTCACCTAACTTCTATACTGAGGCTTAATGTAAGGCTTATAATAATGCTCATCAAGGTCCTGAGCCTTATACCATTTCTCACCAACATCATGAATCCTAGTGGCCTCTGAAATAACAAATGGTGACACTATGAAATTCACCCCAGCAAGAGTCACTTCATTGTTGTGCAAGTGGGCTACAAAAAGTCTAGCCAATTCATGATGAAACTGGATTCTCTCCACTAGTTCACAAAATTCATAACATTCAAGGTGTCTAAAACATGAAACTACTAATGGAGAGGCCTATAGTTCTTTTAGGTTAGTTGGCTCTTCTCTTGTGATCTTGCCTCCCTTATAAGGTTTTCTATGTCGCTTGCTTCTCTCTATTGAACTATCACTTGCTGTATTCTCCTCATCATAATCATCATCTCCTCTATCCATTTTAACCAGCTTTTAGTTGCACAATTTTAAACAATGAAGATGGGGATGAGTGGTATGCTCTAGGGTTTGTAGGGATGGGTTCTAAGTGAATTTAGGCACTTATGGATAGTTCACAAATCATGAGGGTGAGGGAGATGGTTTTGGAAATGAGGTATAGATGATGTAATGTAGATGAGGTGGGGAAGAGTGATGTGTAAAGGGTTTTAGTTATAATGATAGACAATAGGAAAAACAAGCTGATTAGGGTTTATAGTGGAAAGCTAGGGTTTGATATTAGGTATGAAGAAATTGTCTAAAACTTTAAATGTGAAAGCTAAACATCAAGAAAAATAGGATCACTTACTTGTAAAAAGAGAATTTGCAAGCAATTGGTTGAAATTTTGAAGTTTGGAGTGATTTCGTGGCTTGTTGCCCTACGCGCAGCGCACTTGCCCAGAAGCACAGCGCTAGCTCCTACGCATAACGACCATTCAAATTAACACAGGAAGAAAACTACCTATGCATAGCACAACGCCCTACGTGTAGTGCACTCCTCCCTACATGCAACACCGAGCAAAATCTTCCAGAAGTGCAGTGCCAGTTGCCTATGCGTAGCGCTGCCTCTATTTTGCTCAAAACCACTTGGAATTTTCCTTTTTTCTTCTCTCCTTTGGCTTCTTTGACTTGCAAGATGACATAATGAAATAAAAGTAGGATGAGAGGGTTTATATATGGGAACCATTTTGATTTTTACTTTTTGAAAACCCACTTTTCCAATGTTCTTTGTCCTTTTGAAAACCCTGTTTTTAATGCTTGTTCTTTTTTGCTTTTGCAGGTGGATTAGATCATGCTGAATTGCTTTTTTGCAGTGTTTGTAGCTAGGAAATATGGATTGATGCTTAGGAGCAGTTGGGAATCAATATTACATATAGGAACATGAAATTACATAAGAAATGACAATAAAAACAAAATACTCTATTTTCACCTTAAAACACGTTTTGGGGTGAAAATTACATTAAGCTTTAAAAATAATAACTTTTGACTTTCAAGATACCATGCTTGAGTTTATTTAGCATCCTCATGTCTTTTCTGATCTTTATTGGCATTTAACCATCAAATTTGACTAGGTGGAAACCCTAAAACCTAATGGAACCAAACCCTATGACCTAATGAAATGAAACTGCAAAATGAAAATGAACCATGACTGAAGACTATAGAAAAAGGATCAGCAAGTATATTTCATGAAGGAAAACTGAAGTGACCTCAACCATCAGTGGATCCATGACCTAATGGAGTGATGAAAAATTTACAGTATGGGACTCCTACTATGAAAATGCAAAAGAGCAAATTTTGATCAATGATGGCAGTATGACAAGACTGACACTAACATTGGCTCCAATGGGGATGGTAGCTCCTTCGAGGTGCCAAGAACATCGTAGACCTAGTAGCCTTATCCATTGGGAAATGGGGTCAAAACACTCAATCTAAACTACATGACTGAATACTGATAACTCAAATACACAAACTGATGCTTACTCAACTAAAAATTGACTCAATACTAAAACATGACTGACAAACTGGAAAATATGCTCAAAATGGAGCTTATTCAATAAAACCTACTCTAATTGTTCCATTCATCACCTAATCAAGTGAAATGAAACAACCAATGCAACCAAGTAAGCATTTTGGCTGTTGTTTGAATTCTCCGCAAGTGCTTGCTTATGAGCAATAAGAGAGAACTATTGAAATGCAACTCCCATGAAAAACTGTAAACAGATTCTCTATCTGACTCCAAAAATACTGCATAAGGATCTTGAAATTCATGTGCATTGGACTTAGCTCATCCAATGGATTACTTTTCTTCTCCTCATACCATGAATGCAAACTTTAATCTGAGTTTTGTGATGAGACTCCTGCTGAAAATGACAAAGCAACCGGCTACCAGATCAAGTTTGTATCAATATTTTTTTCTAGCTCAAAGTTAGCTAATGGAGAAGGACTTTGACTGCAGACATCATCCAACACATCAGCTATTGGATCATGAAAAACTTGAAAAGACTATTGCAACCCATTTTCTATTGGTTCCAATGAGATTGCATGATTTTCTACAGGCTGCTCATTTGCAGATATACTATGCAAAATTCCCTTCAAAAACTAAAATGATTCAAAACATAATGGTACAGAATCATCTTGCATCATTTGATCATATGTTCCAACTTCCAATTCTTCATCTGCAACTTGGCAATCAATGGCATACGAGGGCTGCAAATATAGATATGAGAAGTCTTGAACAGGGATTTCATTGCCCTCTAGATGGTCAAGATCAAAACTTATCGACAGTTGATTTTTGATTGCACAAAAGTTGTCTCTGATGATCTGAAATGAAGTAAAACAAAAAGGCAAAGATCCTTCACTTACTTCAAAATTTTCCACACTTTCCTCCTCACTTCCATAGCTGATATGCATCGGCTGATCACCGAGCTACTGAAAGTGAAGTTCCTCCTTCCACAAACTAGCTATTGATTTATCTTCAAGACTAGTTTCGTTTTGGAGAACATAATCATCATCATACTAATCAAACTTAGGGAAATGATCAGTATAAAACACATCATCAAGCATACATGTCAAATCAACAGATCTCTCTTCTGCAAGCTGATCTATAACACAATCATTATCAAATCTATGACAACTGGCATAAGAAAGAAAATGTTTTGGATCAGCCATTTGTTTTTCTTCAATCAGCGAGCCGTGATCTTGAACATCATACTCATTCCTTGTGGTGATAATTTGCATCATCTCTTCCACTGCACCTACCAAAATGTCAAGCTTTACCTCTAAAGATGTTGATTCCTCTGGATCTATGTTCTTCATCTCTTCTTCCTTTAACTTTGCCCTTCTAATCAACAAATTAGCCTCTACATCTACTGCACTATTTTGAATCTCTTCAAGTGTTTCAAGGTTCCTTTCCCTCAACCGAAACTCCATTTCTGGATCAAAGGCTTCCGGATAATGTAAGAGAGAGGATCCAGGAGGAGGTCTTAAATTAACCAGCATTGAAAAATAGACTTTGTTAAACTTGGTAGAAAACTGTTGTGTTGTCTCCCCTGGCAGTCTTTTCACCTGGTTATTCTTCTATAATCAAGAAATGGTTCTTTATGATCACCCACTTGTTGAGGAACTTTGATGAACTGCTGCAAATATGAGATGCTCGCATCAGGCAGGGTTTTGAACCAACTCTTGACTTTGCCTTGCAAAGAAAGAGAAAAAAGCCTAATACTAACATCCTCTTCATCAACTTCAAAAAGGTCAAGAAAAGACTCAAAATTTAGTACATGCCTCTCAGCAGTGATGTTGTCACATTCACCATCAAATCTTGGTAGATATAAGTAATGATTTTTAGGGAAAGCATGGAGTATAAGAGGTAAGATGAGTGGTGTGTATCGATCTGGAATTTTACAAGGTGTAGGAGTATATACAGAAGTTGTAGAATCAGCCTTGGTCTCTTTAGGCTCATCAATTTAAGGATGGTCATCATAAGATTCGGAAGAAGGGCCATGATCAAGATCAAAGGCATGCGAACATTTTGTATTCACAATCTTCAAAGAGAAAGAATAAAATGCAAGTCTAAGATCTTTTCTCAAATACAGTACACTTCGTAAAGCCTTCTTGACATTCTACGGAAAAGAGAAGAAATAATTTATAACAAAGAATGTAATGTCTTGGATGAAATTCCAACTTGAATACCTGATCTTTCCATATTGTCCTTTCATGTTTTTGTTGATCAGGTTCGTCCTCGAGTGGAGTCCTTGGATCTGAACTCGAAACTAATTTGAAGTTGCCAAGTGAATGATTTCAGCCTTTCGATGTCTGGTCGTTGTCCACCATCAACAATCAGATCTAAACTTGATACATTTTACTGAGGAACATAAAACTACGTTCCCCAGTATGGTCACCACTATGTTATCACCTAGATTGACCTCAAGTTGAAGGGAGGCATTTTCTAGGGTAACCACAAACCAAGCTTAGCCTTGTAGCTAGCCCTACAAGGCTAGGAGAGGGCTCTCTCCTTTTGAATCTCAGTCAATATTACTAGATCAGGAACAATATTTTATTCTAGGTATAGTAGCTCAAGGGTTTTGATTGAAGTTGTTGGTGTTTTTGCCAGATCAGGAGGAGTTGGGCAATTTGGGTCTGGGAAACTAAGTCAAAATTGCAGGGGATTCTATGGGGCAAGGTAGGTATGATCTTCAGCACTTTAGGCTTGATGGGGTGAAATTATAGACTGGTGAGGAGCTAAGAAGAGCATGAGGAAGTCATGAATCCTTCCTAAACAGTAGAAAAAACATGAAATACTGGTGTTTTCCCAAGGGAGAGCATTAAACCTAATGTATTCCACCTATGTGACTTGAAAACAACCAATCATAAGAAATTATATGAAAGAGGCACACATAAATAACATAAGAACATAATAATAGAAGAAGAAACACATGCTAAAGGCCATACCACAGGGATCCCATAAAAATAGTTGCAACTTTATTAGTTTCCTGCCAAAACTACTACAAAGTGATATGTGTTCAGTACATGAGCATCCAGCTGAATACGACCCTTCCAAATGACAAAGAGAATACATTATATAGACATCTAAACCACTCATACTATCCATCATGGGTCAAAACCATGAGAAGAGGAGTTGTTTCAACCATTTCTAAACAATGAATAGGAATCTAGGCAGTCAAACAACTTGCCTCTAAAAGAGGGAAACTGATTCATTACCCTCAAAACCACTTTTAATATAATGAATCTACCATATACTAGTGTTTGACCCTCATATTTACAAGCCATTACATTAATTACATCAGTAAATCCTCCACCATGAGAGAGAAATCAAGAAAATAGTCGAAAATTGGCAAACTAGGCATTGCTGAGCAAAATTTCCCTACGCGCAGTGCCACTTTCAGTCCACTTTTGGAGGTCTTCCTATCATCCAAATTGAGCTTATGATAGCTCATTGGAAAGCTATTCAAGTCTACTTTCCTAAACACTTGGAATTTCTACATTTGGAGCTCATTTTCCCCTCAAAAACGGATTCTCCCAAGGCTGCTTTTTTGTGCCCAAAAATTGGCAGAAAGGTCAATTTTTTATTGTTTTTGGACCTTCTGGTGGACTAATCCTACTCCAAAAATTCTGAAAATTGCTAGGGTACATGTCCTTGGTGCCCTTAATCAAAAAATTCAAGCCATTTGTTCATTGGGGGCCCCTAGAAAAAGCGCAGTGCCAGTAGCGCTGCGCTTCCAGGCAAATTTTCTGTGTATTAAAATTCAAAATTTACAAAATGATAAAAATTGCTTAAAAATTGCCCAAAATTGATGTGAAGTACAAAAATCATGTGCTTTGATTGGCTAAGGAAGCTTCAGCCAACATATTTAATCTATCCTCCTCCTTTTTTCCTTCTAAATCCCTCTTTAACCTAGCCTTCAACTTTTTGATCCTCATGTTACAAATTTTATTGTGAGCCATGTAATGGTATGCCATGTGTCTAAGCATTTTCTTATCCATGTTGGCCTTCTCAATGAGCCCTTCAATATGTAGGTTGACTCTTTCAAGCCAATTCTCCCTATCCTTTTCAATTTCTTGCTCGATAGGTGTCAAAGTGACATGAGCCTCTTTGTCACTTTGCTTCTTTCCTTTCAGTAGTTCAAGCTCCATGAGGACCTATTTATCACTTAATTGTTTGTTCTCTTGTTCCAAGTAGGTGATGACAAACTTGGCTCTCTCTAAATTATACATCAAGGCTTGTATTTGAGCTTCCCTCTCCTGTTTCTACATGAGTAGAAGGCCCACTTGTTTCTTGCACCATGGATGGAGGAATTTGAAGTCCCCTGAACATGTCATGAGAAATGAAAGTCTCCCAAGGGATATTGAGAAGACTAAGATGGTGAAGAACAATAATCTTGATCAAGGAGTAATGATATATGGTGTTCATCTACTGAGAGTACGGCTTCTTCTGCACAAGGTAAGCCATCTTATCAAAGTTTCTAAATAAAAAGTAGAGGAGGTTCAACATCTTTACCCTTGTAAAGTGCATGAGGAGCCTGATATGGTAAGTATACAACCTGAAAAATCTACCCTCACAAGTAAAATATTTGATGATAATCCCCATCAAGGGGACATACCTGTTCTCCAAAAATTTAAAGGGGAAAAGCTTCTTCACTTGACTTATGTAATGAGGCTTAATGCAAGGCTCATAATAATGCTCATCAAGGTCCTGAGCCTTATACCATTTCTCACCAACATCAGGAATCCTGGTGGCCTTTGAAATCACAGACGGTGACACTATGAAAGTCACCCCAGCAAGAGTCACTTCATTGTTGTACAGTTGGGCTACAAAAAGTCTAGCTAATTCATGATGAAATTGGACTCTCTCCACTAGTTCACAAAATTCATAACATTCAAAGTGTCTAAAACATGAAACTGCTAATGGAGAGGTCTGTAGTTCTCTTAGGTTAATTGGCTCTTCTCTTGTGATATTGCCTCCCTTACGAGGCTTTCTATGTTGCCTACTTCTCCCTGTTGAACTATCACTTGTTGTATTATCCTCATCATAATCATCATCTCCTCTATCCATTTTAACTAGCTTTTAGTTGCACAATTTTAGACAATGAAGATGGGGATGCGTGGTATGCTCTAGGGTTTTTAGGGAGGGGTTTTGAGTGAATTTAGGCACTTATGGATAGATCATAAATCATGAAGGTGAGGGAGAGGGTTTTGTAAATGAGGGATAGATGATGTAATATAGATGAGGGGGGAAGAGTGATGTGTAAAGGGTTTTAGTTATAATGATAGGCAATGGGAAAAACAAGCTAATTAGTGTTTATAGTGGAAAACTAGGGTTTGTTATTAGGTATGAAGAAATTGTCTAAAACTTTAAATATGCAAGCTAAACATCAAGAAAAATAGGACCACTTACTTGTAAAAAGGAATTTTCAAGCAATTGGGTGATGTTTTGAGGTTTGGAATGATTTTGTGACTTGCTACCCTATGCGCAGCACATTTTCCCAGAAGCACAGCGCTGGCTCCTACACGCAGTGCCCGTTCAAATTAACACAGGAAGAAAACTACCTACGCGTAGTGCACCCAGCTCTACGTGCAACGCCGGGAAAAATCTTCCAGAAGCGCAGCGCCAGTTGCCTACGTGGAGCGTCGCCTCTGTTTTGCTCAAAACCACTTGGAATTTTCCGTTTTTCTTCTCTCCTTTGGCTTCTTTGACTTAAGAGATGACATAATGAAATAAAAGTAGGATGAGAGGGTTTATATATGGGCACCATTTTGATTTTTACTTTTTGAAAACCCACTTTTCCAATGTTATTTGTCCTTTTGAAAACCTTGTTTTTAATGCTTGTTCTCTTTTGCTTTTGCAAGTGGATTAGCTCATGTTGACTTGATTTATTACAGTGTTTGTAGCTAGGCAATATGGATTGATGCTTAGGAGTAGTTGGGAATCAATATTACATATAGGAACATGAAATTACATAAGAAATGACAATAAAAGCAAAATACTTTGTTTTCACCTCAAAACATGTTTTGAGGTGAAAATTACATTAAGCTTTAAAAAGTAACTTTTGACTTTCAAGATAACATCCTTGAGTTTATTTAGCGTCCTCATGTCTTTGCTGATCTTTATTGGCATTTAACCATCAAATTTGACTATGTGGAAACCCTAAAACCTAATGGGACCAAATCCTATGACCTAATGAAATGAAACTACAGAATGAAAATGAACCATGACTGAAGACTATAGAAAAAGGATCAGCAAGTATATTTCATGATGGAAAACTGAAGTGACCTCAACCATCATTGGAGCCATGACCTAATGGAGTGATTAAAAATTTACATTATAGGACTCCTACTATGAAAATGCAAAAGAGCAAATTTTGATCAATGATGGCAGTATGACAAGACTAACACTAACATTGGCTCCAATGGGGATGGTAGCTCCTTGGACGTGCCAAGAACACCGTAGACCTAGTAGCTTTATCCATTGGGCAATGGGGTCAAAACACTCAATCTAAACTACATGATTGAATACTGATGACTCAAATACACAAACTGACTCTTACTCAACTAAAAATTGACTCGATACTAAAACATAACTGACAAATAGGAAAATATGTTCAAAATGGATCTTATTCAATAAAACCTACTCTAATTATTCCATTCATCACCTTATCAAGTGAAATGAAACAGCCAATGCAACCAAGTAAGCATTCTGGATGTTGTTTGAATTCTTCGCAAGTGCTTGCTTATGAGAAACAAGAGAGAACTATTGAAATGCAACTCCCATGAAAACTTGTAAACATATCCTCCCAGATTGAATAATATGGATTCTCTATATGACTCCAAAAATACTACATAAGGATCTTGAAATTCATGTGCACTGGGACTTAGCTCATCCAATGGATCACTTTTCTTCTCCTCATACCATGAATGCAAAATTTCATCTGATTTTTGTGATGAGTCTCCTACTGAAAATGACAAAGCAACCGGCTACCAGATCAAGTTTGTATCAATACTTTTTTTAAGCTCAAAGTTAGCTAATGGAGAAGGACTTTGACTGCAGACATCATCCAACACATCAGCTATTGGATCATGAAAAACTTGAAAAGATTGTTGCAACCCATTTTCTATTGGTTCCAATGAGATTGCATAATTTTCTACAGGCTGCTCATTTGAAGATATACTATGCAAAATTCCCTTCAAAAACTGAAATGATTCAAAACATAATGGTACAGAATCATCTTGCATCATTTGATCATATGTTCCAGCTTCCAAGTCTTCATCTGCAACTTCACAATCAATGGCATTCGAGGGCTGCAAATATAGATATGAGAAGTCTTGAACAAGGATTTCATTGCCCTCTAGATGGTCAAGATCAAAACTTATCGACGATTGATTTCTGATTGCACGAAAGTTGTCTCTAATGATCTGAAATGAAATAAAACAAAAAGGCAAAGATCCTTCACTTACTTCAAAAAATTTCGCACTTTGCTCTTCACTTCCATAGCTGATATGCATCGGCTGATCACCGAGCTACTAAAATTGAACTTCCTCCTTCCACAAACCAGCTACTGATTTATCTACAATACTAGTTTCTTTTTGGAGAACATAATCATCATCATACTGATCAAACTTAGGTAAATGATTAGTATAAAACACATCATGAAGCATACATATTAAATCAACAGATATCTCTTCTGCAAGTTGATCTATAAAACAATCATTATCAAATCTATGACAACTGGGATAAGAAAGAAAATTTTGGATCAGCCACTTGTTTTTCTTCAATCAGCGAGCCATGGTCTTGAACATCATACTCATTCCTTGTGGTGATCATTTGCATCATCTCTTCCACTGCACTTACCAAAATGTCGAGCTTTACCTCTAAAGATGTCGATTCCTATGGATCTATGTTCTTCATCTCTTCTTCCTTCAACTTTGCCCTTCTGATCAACAAATTAGCCTCTACATCTATTGCACTGTTTTGCATCTCTTCAAGTGTTGCAAGGTTCCTTTCCCTCAGCTGAAACTCCATTTCTGGATCAAAGGCTTCTGGATAATGTAAGAGAGTGGATCTAGGAGGAGGTCTTATATTAACCGGCATCAAAAAATAGACTTGGTTAAACTTGGTAGAAAACTGTTGTACTGTCTCCCCTGGCAGTCTTTTCAACTGGTTATATTCTTCTAGAATCAAGAAAGGGTTTTTTCTGATCACCCACTTGTCGAGGAAAACTTTGATGAACTGCTGGAAATCCGAGATGCTCGCATCAAGAAGGGTTTTGAACCAACTCTTGACTTTGCCTTGCAAAGCAAGAGCAAAAAGCCTAACACTGACATCCTCTTCATCAACTTCAAAAAGGTCAAGAAAAGACTCAAAATTCAGTACATGTCTTTCAGCAGTGATGTTGTCACATTCACCATAAAATCTTGGTAGATATAGGTATTGATTTTTAGGGAAAGCATGGAGTATAGGAGGTAAGATGAGTGGTTTGTATCGATCTGGAATTTTGCAAGGTGTAGGAGTATATACAGAAGTTGTAGAATCAGTCTTGGTCTCTTTAGGCTCATTAGTTTGAAGATGGTCATCATAAGATTCGGAAGAAGGGTCTTGATCAAGATCAAAGGCATGCGAACATTTTGTATTCACAATCTTCAAAGTGAAAGAATCAAATGAAAGTCTAGGATCTTTTCTCAAATACAGTATACTTCGTAAAGCCTTCTTGACATTCTCAGGAAAAGAGAAGAAATAATTTATAACAAAGAACGTAATGTCTTGGATGAAATTCCAACTTGAATACCTAATCTTTCCATATTGTCCTTTCATGTTTTTGTTGGTCAGGCTCATCCTCTAGTGGAGTCCTTAGATCTAATCTCGAAACTGATTTGGACTCACCAGGTGAATGATTTCAGCCTTTCAGTGTCTGATTATTGTCCAACATCAACAATCAGATCTAAACTTGATACATTTTACTAAGGAACATAAAACTACGTTCCCCAGTATGGTCGCCACTACGTTATCACCTAAATTGACCTCAGGCTTAACAGAGGCATTTTCCAGGGTTACCACAAACCAAGCTTAGCCTAGTAGCTAGCCCTACAAGGCCGAGAGAGGGCTCTCTCCATTTGAATCTCAGTCAATATGACTAGATCAGGAACAAGATTTTATGCTAGGTATAGTAGCTCAAGGGTTTTGATTGAAGTTGTTGGTGTTTTTGCCAAATCATGAGGCGCTGGGCAATTTGAGTTTGGGAAACAAAATCAAAATTGCAGGGGATTCTATGGGGCAAGGTACGTATGAGCTTCAAAACTTTAGGCTTGATGGGGTGAAATGATAGATTGGTGAGGAGCTAAGAAAAGCATGAGAAAGTCATGAATCCTTCCTAAATAGTAGAAAAAAACATGAAATATTGGTGTTTCCCAAGGCAGAGCATTAAACCTAATGTATTCCACCTATATGACTTGAAAACAACCAATCAGAAGCAATTATATGAAAGAGGCATACGTAAATAGCATGACAACATAATAACAGAAGAAGAAACACATGCTAAAGGCCATACCACAGGGATCCCATAAAAATAGCAGCAACTTTATTAATTTCCTGCCAAAATTGCTACAAAGCGATATGTGTTCAGTACATGAGCATCCAGTTGAATCCAACCCTTCCAAATGACAAAGATAATACATGATATAGACATCTAAACCACTCATTCTATCCATCAGGGGTCAAAACCATGAGAAGAGGAGTTGTTTCAACCATTTCTAAACAAGGAACAGGAATCTAGGCAGTGAAACAACTTGCCTCTAAAAGAGGGGAAACTGATTCATTACCCTCAAAACCACTTTTAATATAATGAATCTACCATATACTAGTGTTTGACCCTCATATTTACAAGCCATTACATTAATTACATCAGTAAATCCTCCACCATGAAACAGAAATCAAGAAAATAGCCGAAAATTGGCAAACTAAGCATTGTTGAGCAAAATTGCCCTACGCGCAACGCCACTTTCAGTCCACTTTTGGAGGCCTTCCCATCATCCAAATTGAGCCCATGATAGCTCATTGGAAAGGTCTTCAAGTCTACCTTCCAGAGCACCTAGAATTTATACATTTGGAGCCCATTTGCCCCTCAAAAACGTATTCTCCCAAGTCTGCTTCTGTGTGTCCAAAAACTAGCAGAAAGGTCAATTTTCGAGTGTTTTTGGACCTTCTGGTGGACTAATCCTGCTCCAAAAAATCTGAAAATTGCTAGGGTACATGTCCTTGATGCCTTGAATCCAAAAATGCAAGCCATTTGTCCATTGGGTGCCTGTAGAAAAATCACAGTGACGGTAGCACTACGCTTCTGGGCAGATTTTCTGTGTATTAAAATTTAAAATTTACAAAATGATAAAATTTGCTTAAAAATTGGCAAAAATTGGTGTGAAGCACCAACATCATGTGCTTTAATTGGCCAAGGATGCTTCAGCCAAAATATTTAATCTATTCTCCTCCTTTTTGCCTTCTAAAGCCCTCCTTAACCTAGCCTTCAACTTTCTGATCCTCATGTTACAAATTTTATTTCGAGCCATGTAATGGTATGCCATGTGTCTAAGAATTTTTTTGTCCCTGTTGGCCTTCTCAATAAGCCCTTCAAGATGTAGGTTGACTCTTTCAATTCAAGTCTCCTTAACCTTTTTAATTTCTTGCTCGATAGGAGTCAAATTGACATGAGCCTCTTTGTCACTTTGCCTCTTTGCTTTCAGTAGTTCAAGCTCCATGAAGACCTGTTTATCACTTAATTGTTTGTTCTCCTATTCCAAGTAGGTGATGAAAAACTTGGCTGTCTCTAACTTATCCTTTAAGGCCCACCTGTTTCTTGCACCATGGATGGAGGAATTTGGGGTCCCCTGAACATGTCATGAGCAATGAAAGTCTCCCAAGGGATATTGAGAAGACTAAGATGGTGAAGAACAATAATCTTGATCAAGGAGTAATGATGTATGTTGTTCATCTGTTGAGGGTATGGCTTCTTCTGCACAAGGTAAGCCATCGTATCAATGTTTCTAAACAAAAAGTAGGGGAGGTTCAACATCTTTACACTTGTAAAGTGCGCGAGGAGCCTGATATGGTAAGTATACAACCTGGAAAATCTTCCCTCACAAGTGAAATATTTTATGATAATCCTCATCAAGGGAACATACCTATTCTTCAAAAATTTGAAGGGGAAAAGCTTCTTCACCTAACTTCTATACTGAGGCTTAATGTAAGGCTCATAATAATGCTCATCAAGGTCCTGAGCCTTATACCATTTCTCACCAACATCAGGAATCCTAGTGGCCTATAAAATAACAGATGGTGACACTATGAAAGTCACCCCAGCAAGAGTCACTTCATTGTTGTGCAGTTGGGCTACAAAAAGTCTATCCAGTTCATGATGAAACTAGAATCTCTCCACTAGTTCACAAAATTCATAACATTCAAGGTGTCTAAAACATGAAACTGCTAATGGAGAGGTATGTAGTTCTCTTAGGTTAGTTGGCTCTTCTCTTGTGATATTGCCTCCCTTATGAGGTTTCTATGCTGCCTGCTTCTCCCTGTTGAACTATCAATTGCTGCATTCTCCTCATCATAATCATCATCTCCTCTATCCATTTTAACCAGCTTTTAGTTGCACAATTTTAGACAATGAAGATGGGGATGACTAGTATGCTCTAGGGTTTGTAGGGATGGGTTTTGAGTTAATTTAGGTACTTGTGTATAGATCATAAATCATGAGGGTGAGGGAGAGGGTTTTGGAAATGAGGGATAGATGATGTAATGTAGATGAGGGGGGGAAGAGTGATGTGTAAAGGGTTTTAGTTATAATGATAGACAATGGGAAAAACAAGTTGATAAGGGTTTATAGTGGAAAACTAGGGTTTGATATTAGGTATGAATAAATTGTCTAAAACTTTAAATGTGCAAGCTAAACATCAAGAAAAATAGGACCACTTAATTGTAAAAAGGGAATTTGGAAGCAATTGGGTGAAATTTTGAAGTTTGGAGTGATTTTGTGGGTCACTGCCATACGCGCAGCGCACTTTCCCAAAAGCGTAGCGCTGGCTCCTACACGCAATGCCCGTTCAAATTAACACGGGAAGAAAACTACCTATGCACAGTGCAATGCCCTACGTGTAGCACACTCCTCCCTATGCACAACGCCGAGCAAAATCTTCCAAAAGTGCAGCGCCAGTTGCCTACGCGCAGCGCCGCCTCTGTTTTGCTCAAAACCACTTGGAATTTTCCTTTTTTCTTCTCTCGTTTGGCTTCTTTGACTTGCAAGATGACATAATGAAATAAAAAGTAGGATGAGAGGGTTTATGTATGGGCACCATTTTGATTTTTACTTTTTGAAAACCCACTTTTCTAATGTTCTTTGTCCTTTTGAAAACACGATTTTTAATGCTTGTTCTCTTTTGCTTTTGCAGGTGGATTAGCTCATGCTGACTTGATTTTTTGCAGTGTTTGTAGCTAGGTAATATGGATTCATTCTTAGGAGCAGTTGGGAATCAATATTACATATAGGAACATGAAATTACATAAGAAATGACAGTAAAAACAAAATACTTTGTTTTTACCTCAAAACATGTTTTGAGGTGAAAATTACATTAAGCTTTAAAAAGAATAACTTTTGACTTTCAAGATACCATGCTTGAGTTTATTTATCATCCTAATGTCTTTGCTACTCTTTATTGGCATTTAACCATCAAATTTGACTATGTGGAAACCCTAAAACCTAATGGGACCAAACCCTATGACCTAATGAAATGAAACTGCATAATGAAAATGAACCATGACTAAGGACTATAAAAAAAGGATCAGCAAGTATATTTGATGAGAGAAAACTGCAGTGACCTCAACAATCAGTGGATCCATGACCTAATGGAGTGATGAAAATTTTACAGTATGGGACTCCTACTATGAAAATGAAAAAGAGAAAATTTTGATCATTGATGGTAGTATGAGAAGACTGACACTAACATTGGCTCTAATGGGGATGGTAGCTCATTGGACGTGCCAAGAACACTGTATACCTAGTAGCCTTATCCATTGGGAAATGGGGTCAAAACACTTAATCTGAACTACATGACTGAATACTAATGACTCAAATACACAAACTGACTCTTACTCAACTAAAAATTGACTTGATACTAAAACATAACTGACAAACTTGAAAATATGCTCAAAATGGAGCTTATTCAATAAAACCTACTCTAACTGTTCTATTCATCACCTAATTAAGTGAAATGAAACAACCAATGAAACCAAGTAAGCATTCTCGTTGTTGTTTGAATTCTCTGCAAGTGCTTG
>APFE030731672.1:158625-177766 GCA_000404065.3 Pinus taeda | reverse complement strand
CTCTTCTTTGATGGAGCCTTAAAGAACAACCCTGGAAGAGTTGGGGCAGGTGGGCTTATCCTGGATCAGCAAGGTGAAATAGTTTCCACATATGAATGGGGGTTGGGGACTCTATCAAACAACAAGGTTGAGGCTTATGGTTTGCTTATGGTCACCAGCATCCTCACAAAGATTTAAGCGAAAGATCCAATCATTATTGGAGATTCTGCTATTATAATAGCTGCAACGGAAGTTGGAAGAGATTTCAAAAATCAAGCCTTGAATAAAATTAAGCAAAGAATCAATGATAATGTAAACCTTCTTGGAAAATTTGTCTACAAACATGTGTTAAGAGCCCATAATCAAGCTATAGATGCTTTCGCCAATAAGGCGGTGGATAGAGGGGTAGGGACAACTAGAGAAAATCAGGATGTCTATGACAAACCAATACCATAATCAACCCTCGATGGTGATCTAGCCCATCATACAAGACCTGGGAAATTATAACATCCATTTAAAAAAGGGGATATCAGTACTATGCAGATTCAGAAGGAGATTCTCCCTCATATTTCTGACATGAAAAACATGGGAAATATGCCTAGAGCTGAGCGGAATATCTCCTATGTTCAGAACTACAGGCCTTGTATCTTACTGCCAAATAATTCTCGCCCTCAAGACAAGACAACAGTTGGTAAATGTCTCTTCATGTGCATGGGTTCTCATCTTGTCATGAACTGTCATGATATCACTACCAGGATGGTTCACAAGGAGCTTCACATCAAGGATTATAAGAACTAGCTCGGGATAAGGCTTCCACACAAGGAGACTCATCTCAACAGCGATAGAAGAATATTTCCAGGTAGCGGTGTTTGCCTAAGGTGGTTTCCAGGGAGTAACAACAGCACCCTCTCTTCATTGTGCGTGGGCAGAGGTAATTTGGTCCTGTTTTTCTTATGGTTCTGCAATTTTTCGGCTAATCTCTTGGCTGCTCCTGTGTTTCCGATTAGAATTGTGTACAAGGTGTCTCAAGTATCTCCAGCTGTGCTTCATTCCTTACTTTTGCTCAGTTCCTCTAGTCGCCCTCCACAAAATTTCTCTCAGCCTCCTCATCACTCCTCATCCTCTACTCTCATTGGACCTGTGGGCTTCAAAAGACACTGTGATCACTCCCATTGGCTGGCTCTCCTCTGTAGTCTCATCCCTTCTTTCATAAGCTCCTACACCCGCTGGCAACAGCCTCAACACATCTCCATTGACGGTTTGAACTCCAAGAATCTCTCGGGCATTTACAGGCTGTTGAAGCAGGGAGAAATTTCTGTCACGAGCCTAAGAATTGTTTCCTCCCACCCAATCACGTTCAGAAGTCTTCAGCAACAGAAAAGCAAAAAGGATAAGGAGAGCACCTCCTTTGTCACCAATATGTCTGGCAATCCCCTTGAACAAATAGAGAATAATAACAGTTGTGCGCTCTGTCGGGCAAACTACTTTATGATTGTGTGTGTCATCAAAACTCTTAACGAGCTCAGGGCTAAAATGGAAAATGAAAACAAATCCAAGAAGAAAAAGTTTGAGAAGTAGAAAGCTGAGATCGAAGGGCTCAAGGAGAAATATCAGCATCTTGAAGAAGCTGTGAGCTTCATAAAGATCTAAATCAAGGTTAGCAAGGTGAAGCCTCGACCAAACTCAGCAACAAGAGGGATAAGCCCCTCGAGGATTTGGTCAATAAGTTTTGGTGACATCATTGTCAATTTTTCTATGTTCTGTAAATTTTGTTTACTGTTAGGATAGTTCGTCTGTCAATATAGTTACTTTCTATTTCAATTTCTAAGAAGCAAGACCAGTGATATGGAGGATGGGACTGCACTCACCTTTTGCACCGCCCTCACCGATCTTCCCCTCTCTACATGTACTGGGACCTTGTCCCTCCGCTGTTGTTTTATAATATAATAATACCCAACCTTGTTTAAAAAAAAAATAGAGTTAGTTTTGTTTAAACAGTGATTGGTATTGCTTGAGCATGTTTTTATCAATAGATTAGTTTCAAATTAGGAATAGGAATTTTGTATTTAATTTAGAAATAGATTTAATATTTCATGATGTTAGTTTAGATTAGATGCTCTGATTTTGTGTTACTTGCGCTTGTGCCTCGAAGCTTACGAGTCCCAGATTGATAATTTAATGTTGGAATTATAACGCATATAATTCCCCCAACGTTTTTGGGGTCGTTTCCAGGGATGTGCTAAAGGGATTAGATCATAGTTTCTTTCACAAGTTTTTTGTGTGTGACCTTAGTTGCAGGGCAACTACAGGGCGAAGAAGATGGTAAGACGTGAGTGAAGAGCCACGCATCCACTTTGGTTGGGGCTTGCTCCAAAGTCTGGTTGTCTAAGTAAGCGAGGAGTTCAAGTTTGGTAAGTTTTATTGCAAGTAGTAGTTTTAATTCATTTAGATTAAAATTTCAAGCTCTTTAAAGATAAAACATTTTTGGGGTGTTGTAAGAACCCCTTTCTACTAGTCCATGTTGCGAGACAGGGATCATCAACCAACAGGAGAAATTTAAGAATGATTGGGAGCTTAAAGATTGTCCCTCGAAGCACTTTCTCAAATCCTAGCAGTAGCTGGGGTATCTGCCTCTCAGGAAGAATTCATCCTGACCGTGTTCAAGAAATTATCTATCTCTACACAACCAAAAAAAGATTTGGAACTCTCCCTTGATTCCTCTTACCTATCTACCAAGGAGATTGAGAACTCATGTACCAAATCTGATGGGGAACATCCAACTGAACCTGAGATCGATGAACTTTCACTATGCCCAGTAGCAAGTCTTGTATGAATTCCAGAGACCAATTATCCAAGTTTGCGTAACATGAACAAGGAGGACTTTCAGAGTGATCCAAATGAAGAAATGGGACAATACTGTAAGGATTACATCAAGCATTGGTTCCATATCACAAACCAGTCAAAGTACCAATCTCATCTTCAAATACTATTTGTATCACATCTTTCAAAACTGTTGATTTTTCATGCTCATATACCTTCTAAAGTTTATATGTTAAATCTGGGCATGAATATATCATTGTACCTGATCCGCATATGGCTTCATTGGAAGTACTCTTTCACTTAAAGCATGACTTCTTTTCTGCAGTAGAGTAGGAAAGTTGGCATTGTAACAAATAAAAAGAATAGTAAAGAGAAAAATAAGCCTTGTTGTAAAAACCAGCTTGTCTAACGCAACTTGGCATGAACCTTGATTGAAAACCAATTAACTGGCGAGAAAATTTCCCAATAAAGTTTGTAAATGTGTATGAGTTATTCAAATAATGCATCTATAAGTCATTATGTCTTGTACTCGTGTTGGTTGATGTGGGATCCCTTACGGCCCACCTGCCAACAAACCTTGTCCCGTCGACATCAACAAATTATTTGGGACAAAGGTTAGCGTTAGATAAAGTACCTAGGAGCTTGCATGCCTTAATGGCAGGGATCCTTGTCATCTACTAAGGAAATAAATCAATTTTTCTTGGTGGATGAATTCTGCAATCCATTCGACTTCGACAAATCTATTCATGGCTAGTAGAATGTACTTAGTGCCTTGATTCCCATTGACATCAAAGGTGGGATATCTTGGATTAGTTAACGATCTCCTCAATGGTAGGTAATCCAATGATTCTTGCTTATGCTCGACATCGACATCATTTATTCACATATGAAATATTGCACATGGGTGTGTAACGGTTAAAGGCTATATGGTTTTGAGATCACAATACAGGTTTGCAGCAGTTTAGATTTTTGTATCAGCATTCCCATTGTCATTTCTAGTAGCAGTCACCATTCCTCAGTTTTTTGGGGACATACAACTCCTCAAGCATGGAGAAGAAGGGGACCTTTAGTTGATCCTTCAGTACTTCAGTTCACCCTCCGCTTCATTTTGCAACATCGAGCACATCAACAACAAAGGTAAAACTTGAGGTAAATTTGGCTTAAGATTCTCTTATTCATTAGAAGGTTTAGAAAAATTAATGATTCACCACTTCTCATTCCATGCATTTCATCTTTCATCATGTTTTCCTTCCATTCGCTACTCATAATAAAAAGACTTATGCTCTTATTACAAGACCATGTCAAAAGAAAATCTTGATGGTATATTAATAAAAGCATTGTCTATAATGCCTTCTCCTCCCATGATAACAAGAATTCTATTTGTAGGATGAAGTCATTACTGCCATGAAATGATAAAGGAAACCACCTATAAGCATTGGCCTTACGATGATAGAGTATGCAAGCATCTATCCAGATACTTACCATCTCCATCGCCACTTCATTTCATCCATCATCTCTTCCCCATCCGTCCCTTTCTTCTCCTTAATTTGTATTGCTCTATAAATTAGTGTGATATGTTAATATGAAGAGTGTCACCCCACAAGAACCAACACCTCCAAATATTGAAGCAATAATGTTCCACAAGAACCAGGACCTTCAAACATTGAACCAATGTTGTTCCTCAAAGAACCAACATCTACAAAAAAATGTTAAGAATATGTCAATAAGCAGGGGATTTTTTTGCATGAGGACATGCAAACCCTCAGGCACTGGGCGATGTTGGGCCTTGAATATGCCCATCTTTCCATCGTACAATATCACCATTCATAACCTAAATTTCTATACTTTTACACCCATTTCATATCATAATTAGACAACTTGATTCCAATTCATATCCTATACTTTGTGGTTGATTATCATTAGTTTTCTTAGATTTTCTATGATAAGAGATGATTTTGTCATGATTTACTAATGACGGTTTTTGCTAAGTATATTTGCCGCAGGGTTCCATAGCTGAAATTCTTCATGAGTCAATCAAACTAGTTGCTACATATTAAAACCTCATTTTGTGATAAAATGAAGAAGAATCTCAACATTCCAAGGCTTGGATCATGTTCAAAAAACCCTCTTTCAGGTAACCGAGAAACTGTTTATCAAAATTCATCTCCAAGAAGAAATTATGGTCAAAACAATTCTTAAGTACAGAATGAGTGTCAGAATACTCTGCTTAAGTACAGAATCATTGAATGATGAATGGTTTTAGCCTGAACAGGTTCAGATCTGAATGGTTGCGGGTTAGCCACACGAGACAGCCAGGATTGGTCCAATTCATTGCATGTTCCAGAAGATTATTATTTAGTTTAACTCCAACACTTTTGTACTATACATAGCCTTGATCCATTCCTTACTTTATTTGTCGTAACCACCTCTCTGATTTGTTACACCAGCTGAACTCTTTAAATCATGATGGTTTTGTAAGTGAAAAGGAGAACGCATGTGTATGATTTTTTTTTTTTGTATAGGGAAGATGGACGATACACATATGTATGGTGTATTGCACAGGAGCATACACATATATGATATGTTGCATGAGAGATACGAGCGGGGAGAATATTGTTAAGTAGTTTTCATTTTACTACACGTGAGTTTGAATTCATAAGCAAACATTGAATGATGATGTATATGTCATTTGAATCTTGATCCTTAATATAATTTCAATTCAGCATTTGAATTTTCTGTGAGTATTATGATTTGGTTTGATTATTAAGAACATTGCATTAGTTCAGACTTACTTTTTTCTTAAACTTTCATACATAATTCCTATTTTGTACTTAAAATTATGTAAGTGATTATGGTTTTTTATTTTTAAAAGCATTGAATTAACTTAAGCTTGCTCCGGGAGTGGCAAGGGCCCACCACCACTTGGAAGCAATTTTTGTAAAACACCATGGGATAGATCTAGACGAAGGGGTTTTATTTTGAAAGCATTTGTTAATTAGATCTCATAATTCCAATTTTGTACTCAAGGTTGTAATATGTTTTCTTGAAATTAAATAAATACTTCATCTTCAACTCGTTGCAAACTAACGAATTGTCTTGATCAACAATTGCATTGCATAAATAATCCCTTTGCTACAGGTTTACGATTGGAATACTCAAAGGTCCTTCTTAATTGAATAAGCAAGAGATGGATAACTCTATTTTTTTTAGATGTGAATTGAAATCGATTCCGTACCTTACTGATTCACTATAATTTCTTGTAACATTGTGTTTTGGCAATCAAGTATTTGAAATCAATGTAATGAAACCATTAAATCATTGCTTGGAGTTGTAGTTTAGTTTTGAAATTCATTATAACTATAATTAGTTATTGGTAGAACCATTAGTCAATGTGCTTATGTTTGAATGATTTATTGAGTTTGATTAAAGTAATCTATGGTAAAATAGTTTCTTATTTTGCAGTGTTTTAGAACTAAAAGCTTGTCAATTAGAATCTTGGTTTACTTAGTTTCCTTTGAAGCAATTGCAGAGTGATGATAGAGGTTAGTTTGAATGCTTATTTGATTTGTTTCATGCATCCTGGGGATTAGATTAGTTGAAGTCTTGTTTTTCCATTGCCTTAGTTTAAGATCATTTGAATGAGAGTGAATTTTATTGGAATTAAGATTTAGCATAAGTTTGGTATCATTTTAAATTAATCTTGACTGATTTAAGATTCTTGTACTTAGATTATATATATCTTATTATTTAGATTGAGATTTCCAATTAGATTAAAATCATTTGAATAGTAATTTGTATTGCTTGATTTATGATTAATTAGAGTTAGTTTCGTTTAAACAGTGATTGGTATTGCTTGAGCATGTTTTTATCAATGGATTAGTTTCAAATTAGGAATTGGAATTATATACTTAATTTAGAAATAGATTTAATATTTCATGATGTTAGTTTAGATTAGACGCTCTGATCCTGCATTACCTTCCCTTGTGCCTCAAAGCTTACGAGTCCCGGATTGATAATTTAATGTTGGAATTATAGCACATATAATTTCCCCAACAATATTGGTGCTACAAATTTCATTTTAGTCATGTCAATTAAAAGAGATTGGGAAAACAAGAAACTCTAGTTAAATCAATAGAAGTATGTCTAGACAATATTGTACATCTTTAATATGTCTGAATGTAATCTAGTAAAGGTCCCTATTCCTATAGGTGTAAATTTATTTGCAGATCAGTGTCCCAAGACATAGGAATATGAATATGACAAGTCTTTTGTTCCATGTGATAGTGCAGTTCACCGTTTTCAAGGGGCACCTGTCTCCATGTTTGTACATCCCAACCCACATTTACATTCATTTGGAAAGTGTACAATTGTTTTTTAGTAAAAGGGTTCCCACCCATATTTACATGCCCTATACCTAGCGGCAGTCTCTAGTCACCCTTAGTATGAGCTCACACATCATCCACGTTCATTTACCCCCTTCACGCCAGTCAGAACATACTCAAATCTACCCTATATGTCCTACCGACCCCAGGGCCACTCCTCTAAGAAAAATTGTTTTGATTGCCTCCATTCGCATTACAGCTCCGACCTCGAGAAATTTATCCATATCCATTCATATTGTTAGCTTTCATTATCATGCTTATTGACCAACCTTATTACAATATGTTTCACTCAACATCTTGATTTCCCGAATCAACATCTTGGGTGCTTGATGCTTTTTTCTTGTTGACTTCAACCTCTCGGGTGGTTGATGCTTCTTTCTTCTCGACTTCAACATCTCGAGTAGTTGATGCTTCTTTCTTGTCGATTTCAACACCCATCTTCCAAGATTGAGGTAGTACCTTGGGTGTTTCCCCCCCTTAAGGGACATCCTCGGGTGGCACAGTGGGAATCACTAATGCTAATTGATGTCATCGGTTCCCCTGACATTCAACACCAACATAAGCTTTCATGTCGAGGTGGTATCATACTTCTCTATCATTGCAGTTCTCTCATTTAGTCGAAGACCCACGCATCGCTTAGCACCTCACTCAGCAGTGCTTACATTTTGATGCATGGGAGGTACCTGCAATCAAATCCCCATGCATCCACAAGCACCTCACTCAAGTAGTGCTTCACCTTTTCTGATGCATGAAGGCATCTAGTTCGATGTATTTGTCAAAGAAGCACCCCTATGTGCGTTAGCAGTCATCATCATCAACCATTAGCACATCAACCACCACAACGTTGACTCGACAGGACAAATTCTTATCTAATGGTAAAAAATAGCCATTAGTCATCATAACGAGCATGGGACATGCCCGCCTTGTATAACCACTTTTTTCAAAGCGTGGTTATATTTTATCCTTAGTGAAGTTTTTTCCCTACTCATATCTACAACAAGTTATTCTCTCTATCAAGAAGTTGATCACATTCTCAGTTAGAAAAATAAAAATGATGTATTTGGCTATACGTTTGCTTCTAACCTAATACATCAGGGGGCAACTATTAACACCAAAAAATTGTACACACATTTGTACAATCCAAAAGACACACAAAGTCATCTAGAAAAACGTACAAGTGAATATTTTCCAACTGAAGATATTATGAAGTTCAAAAAAAATTAATTCTCCAAAGGTCTTATGTGTAAAATTGAATTGTGCGACTTATCCAAAGGATTAAATTACAAGTTCATAACTTTTCCTTCGAAAGTCATGCGGTAGAAGAAAAGTTTGAATCAACAAATTCGAGACCACTTCCCACACTTGGAAGATGATTCCCTGGCATGTTCCAATCAAGGAAAACCAAATTTGAGTCCCCTTGAAGATATGCAACCCTCAAAGGAATCCTATTGTCCTACTCATAAGTCATTTTCATTCATAAACCAAGAGAGGGAAGAGGGATTCAAACAAATTCTATATCAACATGCCATAGGAGAACCATAAAGAAGATAGTGTTATGCTGGAAAAAATGTTATCAAAGCAATCCTACATTTCATTGTTGAAGTTGAAGAAGTAGAGCATTAGTATTGTTGTATCTTTCAAGAGACAGTTCTTGGTTGTCGGGAACCTGTGCCCGAGACATCTTCAGATTAATTAAAAACAATTTGAAACTAATGGAAGGAAGGACAGGCCATGAGGGCTTGCAAGAAAAGATTCTAGTTCTGAAACCCTATCTTTCCAAAGAAAAATGGCCAAAGAGGCAAGGAGAATTGCAAGGTGGAGGTGTAAAGCATATAATGGAAGAGACAGAGTTTTGGCATAGGCAATTAAGAATATGTACTTTAACTATGTAGAAAGAATAATGTAAGACTGAGAAAATATAAATTAAATTCCTAGATGTGGAGTGCTTCAATAAGGGCTTCAAGATTTAGTTTTAATGAGTACAATTAAGTAAATTCATCAAAAACTAAACCAAAACACCAACTGCATCTTACACAGACCCAGAGAGGAAAATACATAAATTTGAATGCTGAAACTCGAGAAAAACAATCACTGCAACTTCCCAATGCTGGAATCAAACTACAATTTCATCTTCAAATTTCAGAGAGAATGTTTTTTTTACATTTCCAGTCATGGATGATTGTGCCCTTCCGAACCACTACAATGTCTAACTTTCCATATTTTATTTCCCCCTACTCTAATTGTCCGAGAATTGGTTACAAAACTAATATGTGAGCAGTTACATAACTGTTTCAATCAATTTCTAGAACTAATTCTTGATATAGTTACAAATTAATTTGATTAGTTTCAAAACTAATTCAGTTATAAAAACTGCCTGTTCCCCCTTTAAATTACATTTAGATATTATATATATATGAAAAACATATATAATATTTATTTTCTATTTTTACAAAAATAACCCTGCCTCTACGTCTGCAACTGTTCATAACATAATTTGGGTTTTTGACCCGAAAATAAAATATGTATATAAGAACATTGGAAACAAAAAGAGGCGCAGGCAATTTAATATGTTTGAATCATTATCAGGAAAGAGAAATGACTTAACAGTCACTTGATAGTTTGGCGGAGGGAGTAGTCATAACTAAAAGTGGTGGAAATTTAGCGAAGGGTGAGACTGGTGGAGGAGGAGGATAAGTGGTTTGCGAGGAGTAGTGGTAAGCAGTTTAGGTGGGGGGTGTTCCCATAATTCAAGAGAGGTTGACATGTCTTCAGAAGCTTGAAAATGGAAATTGCTTACAACACCACTACTTGTCATAAGTTTCGTGCAGTTTGTGCTGTCAAGTCTCCACTGATTTGGAATATGAGTATGTGAGCCATTGATCTCTGAGTAGATGTCGATGATGGATATAGCCAGTAGACCAATACTTATTCCACCAACTCATGCATGCTTATGCACAAGAACAAGTAAGCGCCGATGTGTTTCAACCTCAAGCAATGGTATTGAATCGTCCCAAGGAATACACTTGTCCACCAAGGGTGCATCGATAAATTGACAAGTTGCTTCGAGAGTGCGAATAATGGCTTATAGTCACTAACTTTGTTTTCATTTTGAAATTCAAATATAGCATTGAATGATGACAAAAAATAGCCAAGTTGCATGAAGTCTTCTCTCCTTTGGCTTTCATTGATAATTGTTATTGCAAGGTTAGCAGGAATATCATTCTCATTTTCATACATGCATGTAATGGGGGTTTTATTGTCATCAAGTGATGTAGGATTAGCTTATTCATTGCATCAGTTACACCTTCTGCATTCATGTCAAGAAGAAATAAAGGTATTTCCTCAAGAATACAATCCCAAAGCAATTCTAGCTCTTCAGGTTTAGGCTCCTTGCATAGTCGTTGAACAATCCACATTACCACTTCAATAATTGCATCATCTCCATGACACTTATCGGCAGTGATAGTGTAAGTAAATTTATCCAACAAAAGGCGAAGGGCTTGTTCTGCTCTCGAGTGAAATTTTGATGTTGGATGCTTCAGAATGTGCTACTTTAATCGATGGAAGAATCCAAACTTTTGGCTTCAACCTTAAAATACAAACATAACACCTCCAAATTTGTCCTATGTAGTGATAAGCCCCAATTAAATTATTGTATTCCCACTACATTGTCTATTTTCCTTTCAAATAGGAATTTAGAATTTTGACATTAAAAAAAATGATTTCAACCCAACCCATTTGTTCTAGCAATTCATATGTTGGTTACCAAATTTTGAGGTAGAACTCTCATTTGAAGGTGATGCAAGCTCTTATGGCTTCCACCATTGAAATATTCCCTTCCAACAACAGAAACAAGAAGATCCCTAATGCAACAAGGTTGAACATTCCCTTGTGAAACAATTTTTCTTCCTTGAATGGTATTCCAAAATATTGAGCTAAATCCTCAATGAATAATCTCCGCAAATCGACTGATGTAATAGCTTATGACACTTGAGTTTTAAACTTTCTTCCAAATTAGGAATATATTCTGCCATGCACGTGTCATCAACCCAAACTAGAAGTGTGACATCTTCAATGTCAAAAACTCCTTCGATATTATTGATGCAACTAAATTTAGTTGATCTAATGTATGTTGTGATAGTTCATTTGCACCTCTAATGCGATGGAAGATATCAGAGTTCCATTTCTCTAATTTGCCCGAAAACATATATACCTTATAAAAGTTTCCATAATAGGTGCATTACAGCTCCACCTTCCATCAGTTAATAAGAATGTAAAAATGTATACGTCCAGTGAACAACTAGATGCCATTGCAGATACACTAATTCAAAACATGATAATACCAATAATGAGGTCCTTTACTAGAAATTATTAGTTGTGCCAGGTTGATCTACAACAAGTATGTTGGTGAAATTGCTTCTCAACAATCCATAATTCTATTGCAAGAAGAGCCCACAAATGAGAGAGTCTTCATACTTCTTTGGTAGAGAGGAGAAGATTGCAAAGAGATTGAGGAAAGGAACCTCCTTACTGAGGAATTTTTAGCACCATAGCTCAAATAATTCTCTTCAAGTATTTAGTATTCATCAATTGTATTCATCTTCTACCACCAGCAGTCAATAAAGGGAACCATTTTCCATAATTTTGTTGACTTGTTTGCTTCATTAAGCATTATTTGTGTGTTTATCTCTTTGTTTTAGCTTATTTTTGTATATGAATTGTTTTTACCATTTGCATGATTTGTTTCATCATGCTTGTCCACTAAGAACAACCAAACTATATTTATTTATTTGCAACAAACAACCAACTGCTGAGGAGGTGTCTTTTGGTACCCCATTGCTACAAAACAACTACTACAAAATGGACCCAAGATTTGAAGTGAGATGTCAAAATGAAATCTCAAGTTAATCTCTTTGTTAACTAAAAGATATAATTTGTAAAATCCAAGGAATTTCGATTGAGGCAAACCATTGAAACACATGTACAAATATCAATTATTTGAAAATGAGGTAGAGTTGAGCACATGAGATCTTACAAGGTCCAAGAGTAACGAGGATTCTCTTAGCTTGGTTTGAGATAGCCATCAATGAGAAAAATAGGGCCAAGGTACATACTCTAGTAAGACTAACCTCTAGAATCAAGGTGTTGGTGTCAATGGGGGGGAGTTTGTTACCACCCAGGAATAAAAATAACTTCAAAGAACAATCATTCAAAACAAAACGGTTGGAGACATGTTTCAAGAAACGAAGGATGTAGCTAGAATATGTGGGGAGCTACCTAAAGGGGAAATCCCTCTTAAGGGATGATACAACTCATACACGTTCAAGAATATAGTATCAACAAGTAGGCTATTGAACCATGAAGTGTATGAATCCCAACATTTCAACACTGAGATAAAGTTGAGGACATGAGAAACAACCAAGTCAATGAGAAATGTAAAATTGTAACATACGCCCTTGTTGTTATAGGCCATTTTGTTGCGCCTGGCCAATAGACCTTCAAACAGGTCTATTCACATCCTTCAACATATTGTCATCATCCCTACACAAAGCCCTAAGCATGAATCTATTAAATCCCTGAGATTCTTCTCTTGACTGTTGAATTCCCAAGATTTTAAGGCCCAATGAACCCTGGACCTTTAGGGACCAACGTTGACTACTAGTTTGACCCTCTTTGCACCTACACTGATCACCCGCAGGTTGCTCAGTCTTGGCAGTGCGATGATTCTAGAAATTTGAGAAAAATAAAAATAATCTTGAAGCTTACTCTTCCAGAAGCTTCCTGAGGTTTTTTCAACCATTTACCTTGAATAAACATTCGAATTCTATCTGATTCCACCTTGGAGAAATCACCATCTTATCCCTTGAGCTCATCCTCCCATCAATTTTGGATATAAAGCCTAGATTAGTAAATGGATGAGAATTCATGAACTCCCTCCCACATCTATATATTTACAACCATCGATGGGCAAGGGGTTGGCTTTTGGAGCTTGATTCTACCCTCATGTTGTTGCTTTGAGATTCATTATTCCATGAATTAGGGTGACATAGAGGCATACTTTATGGCAAGGAAAGGAAAAGTCACCTTGGGGAGATCTTCTACAAGATCAACTCCAATTTTTGGTTGTAACTCTCTCCATTTCTATTAATATAAAGAGTAGATTGTTTTCCTATATATGATTTTATGATTTCATGTATTTCAATACGATGTTGACCTATTGAATGAAGTGATTGGATTATGCTACATGTATGTTGTAGATCTTTGGCTTGTATTGTTTGATTGTGCAGGTTCTAATTATAACAATCGAAGCTAGGATTGGAGCGTATAAGCTGAGGAAGGAGCAAAGATTGCGATAGATTCCAGGTAGGCCTCTTCCCATCATTCAATTACTTTAAGGAAGACATTGTTCCCTTTGATTTTTGTTGTTATAGGTTAGTCCATCAGGCCTAGGGAAAACACTTATGTCTACAATCGTAGATTCTGTATAACAAATTGACGACCATATTGGGGATCGATTCAATCCCTTGGTGGTTTTTTCTTGCCCTTTGTGTCTATTTTGTCTCTTGTTTTGATCTTTATAGTTTCACTCAGTTCTGATCAGACATAGGAAGACATGTCATTGAGATTATATTGCATGTTTGTGTCAGAACTTGAGATTCCTTCATCAGCGCACCCTCTGGTCTAGAGACAGTGTGTTACAGTGCACCTAAGCCTTCCTTGCACCTGTATTGCAGTGCACCCCATCCCTCTTTGTGTTTGTGTTGTAGAGCACCAGTGTCCCTTAAGCACCTGCATTGATCCCTGTTTCATGTCAAAATTTGCCTTCTTTTGGTGTGATCTTTGTTCAACCTTCTTCTAGCTGCTCTTCCTTATGTCGCTCAATGTCTTAATTTTTCTCAGAAGCCTCCATATGGTTTGCTCGTGGTTTTGATTGCCTTTGATGAAAATTTGTTTAGATTTTCCTTTGTTCTTGTCATTAGGTAATTAGAAAACTGATTTGTTTAGTCATTGAGTACTTGAAAGAATTGGTGTTCCAGTCATTGTTCTGAAAAGTTTGTTTTTATCAATGATTAGACATGCATCTTAGTTTTCTCTCATTTTGAAAATTAATAGGAAATTGAAAAGAAAAATCTCTTTGCATTGGCATCTGGGGTTTTGACAGTAAATTTAAATTGGAATGGTTGCATTTTAGGGAATTTCACTTAGTTATTATTCGTCGCGTATTCTTTGTCTCTTCCCTCCTTTAGATAGATTCTCATTGAAAGTGAAAGTTTCCATTTCTTCATGCTAGTTTGCATTTTAGGATATTCAGGTGAAATTCGCGGTGAACCATGAAATTGAAACTTAATAAAAGATAAACTTTGAAATATTTTGAATCAACCTAAGTATCATTTATCACATTAATGCAAACATTTAGAGGTCTAGGCAAGAGATGTGCTCCAACATCGTTAAACATAGGAGTTATTATTGTTTTCCAACATTGTATCCCGAGGGTGATAACATGTTCCATGTACATAAGTGTACCTTTAGGTACATTTGATGACGCTCCACACATGAAAAGTATATGGGAACGCTCTCATCGAAAAATTATGCATTAGACAACACTACTACAGGCTATACTTCCACGTACCATCGAGTATATTTTGCAAGTCCACCATAGGTTTTTATACTCACCATAGGTAACCAAGTCAGTCGTCTTGTATACCGTGATACATCGAACATAGTATTCAAGGAGATTTCCTACACGCACGTTAAGTCCTTGGTTCACCAAGGTGTATATTGCAGTTCATGGTTTCTTGACAAACCTTTATTCCTAGTACTACCCTCTTTTTGAATTTTTTGTGTGTGTGTGTGTTAATTATTGAAATTTATTAATCCAACGTGGAAGAACACACCTCTCCTCTCTATTGTTCACGTAGAATGCAAAATAAGGCTCCTCTTCCACCAAAGGCTACTCTTGGCCATCATCAGAAGCATAAGAAGAATCAAACTACCGAATTGGGAACTACTTTTGGTCCTCCTCATAAATATAATATACCATAATCATCTTTCCCTTTGAGTACTGAGCCTGAGATTACTTCATTATTTATTGGTGAATCTAACACAGTTGAAACTGAAGCACTTGAGGCTTTGTTTCCTGAGGTCATTGAACCTGAATTTACTGAATCAGAGGCTTTATTACTTGAGGTTATTCGACCTGAGGTACCTCATCCATCTTCACCAATTACTTCAGGACTTCCCTCTTCTCTTCCTCTGTCTCAGACACAACCGCAAACCATATATCTTGGACCTGATGGTGAACCTCTTCCACTTCGTCTTGTGAGTATTAAATAGATCCCACAGGAAGAACCTCATCCCTACACTCTTGTTCATTGCAGTGGACTCCATTTTTATCAATATTATCATCTTTCTCCTCTTCAAACTCTAGAAAAAACTCCTTTACTTGATTCTTCCCGCTCACCCGTGAGTTTCTCGCAACAATCTTCTTTGGGACAATTAACCATGACTGAATTCATTATGGTTTCCCAGCTTGAGTCCACCACTATGGCTGAGACAACTAGTGTTTCTTCTTCATCCATGTTTGCGACATCACCAGAGGCACATAAGTATGGTGGCCCGCCCATCCCACCTGGTTATCAGTCATTATCTGGTACCTTCTCTGGTGCGACATCCAATCCATGGGCCTATCCCTTGTTACCTATTTCTGGAATTCCATCTATCACTTTGTTAATGAGCACTATATAGCCTGCTCCTTCTCCTACACCTATAGTTGAACAATAGGATGGCCCTTATGTTAGTGGGCTAAGTTACCTTCAAAAGCCTAACTCTCCTAATATTTGGTACCCTTCGCAAGGGGGGTAGTTGCCTCTATCATCCCCTCCTCCTTTAACAAGGGGGAAAACTATTGTTGGTATATGTCTCAGCCTTATCTAAATCCTCCATATTCTAGAATGGATGCTAATGTTTGGTAACCTACTTTTCCCATACAACCTGGTTCGATTGTGGATCCATTTTTGAATTCTCAACTTGTGTTGCCCACATCTCAAATTCCTACTTATCAATATGTACCTCTATAAGCTCAAATTCATGTAATACAACCTTTACAGCCTATAACTATGACTCAATCTACTCCGATGGTATCTGGTACCCCCCAAGTTCCACTTACCCACCCTTTACAAGGTACCTTATAGTCTTAATCACTTGGACAAGGTGTTCCTCAAATTCCAATAGGATAGGTTGCTTATAGTATGTCACAAGCTCCACCAAATCCACCTTATGCTGGGATGATGAAAAATCCCACGAGGCAACAGTATCAACCTTATTAGGGTATTCCTCAAGTGCCCTATCAGGACCATCAAGTCCAAACCCAACCTCTCCAACATTTACAAGGTTATCCTGGAACTAGACAACAAGGTTATGCGTATGTTGGTTATTAAAATCCTCCTTATTCTGGTGCCCAAGTTCCTCTTTATCATAACCCTCCCTATCATGGAGTGCAAATACCTATTTCCCAGTCTATTCCATCTTATCCATGTTATCCTCCACCAGATTTTAACAAGAAGTTACCCTTTGTTGAAACTCTCAAATTGCCTAATTTGACTCAACTCACTAATGATCCTATTGCTCATTAACCTTGGTGGTCGATTATTCCTATGAAATTTCCTTATGATATCCCAACATTTAATGGGAATCCTCGAGAAGACCCATTGATGCATGTCATGACTTATCATTTGTGGTGTTCATTGAAATCCCTTAATGATGATTCTATTCGATTACGTCTTTTCAAGCATACTCTTACCAGCATGACAATTAAATGCTATATTGAATTACCAAGAGCTTCATTTAATAATTTCAGTTCCTTGGCTACCACCTTCCTCAAAAATTTCCAGTCTCCCATCAGATACGAAACTAAAATGAAAATTTTGACCAACTTCAAACAATATAATTCCACTCACATCTTTGATCATATTCATGAGTGGAGACATTGTTGGGTTGTGTTATATTCTTTCCACAACTAACCCACATAGTGAATCGGGGAGCTTCGTCCCCCCTTTGTTGCACCAATTGTGCAGTGGGGGGCCAGCAACCCCCCTTATCTGGTGGGTTTGAGGGGGGCAGGTAGCCCCCCTCTACAGGGTCCAGGGCAGTTCTCCGGGAAATTTTTTTTTTGGACCCTATATTTGGTTGGGCGAACCTACCTATGGTTTTTCGATCCATGGTTTTGGACGCGATGGTTTTTTCGGTCCATGGTATTGGATGCTTCGGCATGTATAAATATGTGTTGTAACATTGAAAGGAATATAATGAAAAATCAAGCTAGTAGTCCCGATTTTGGGATCCAGGGGAAGATCTCTGTGTATATGTGTTTTATGTGTTATGCTCTCGCATTGTTTATTTTATGTGTTTTAGAATTCGTATGCAGGTAATTTATGTACGGGGTTAAAACCTACATTTGGTATTAGAGTTGTTTTGGCTTCAAGGTGACGCCTTTGTTGCTTAGGGGTTTCGCTCAAGCCTATGGTAGACCCTGTTCAGTGGGAGATCTACGAGATCGACCCTGGTGATAGAAGATGGCGAGCAGTGGAAAGATAGAGATTGAGAAATTGAATGGTCAAAGTTTTGAGTTGTTGTAACTCAAGATGGAGGATCTGTTGGTGGATAAAGATCAGTGGATCGCGGTAGATCCAGGTACTAAACCAACGGGAGTGTCCGATGAAGAATGGAAGAAGTTGGATCCGAAGGCAGAGAGCACAATATGATTGTGTGTCTGAGATTCAGTATTGCTGAATGTATCAGGGGAAGCTACGGCGAAGGCTTTGTGGGACAAGTTAGGGACTTTGTACCAATCTAAGTCTCTGGTGAATAAATTGTTCCTGCAAAAAAAGTTGTATAACCTGAGGATGAAAGATGGAGACTTGGTGACAGAGCATCTGAATGCATTTAATACTGTGGTAAGTTAGTTAGCATATGTTGATATTAAAATTTCAGATGATGATAAGTGCATCAGTTTGTTGTGTTCTCTACCAGATTCGTGGGATAGTCTGGTTATTGCAATAGGTAGCAATGCAATTGTCTTGTAGTTTAATGAAATAGTCTCATCCTTGCTGACGGAGCAGTTGCGACGGAAAAATATGGAGAGCCAGAATGGTGATGCCTTGTATGTACGAGGATGGTCCCAAAACAGAAACAAAAATAAGTCATTGACTAGGAGATCTAAATCTAGAGGGAGATCTAAATCTCCAGGAAAACCTGTAAAGGTGGTGTGCTGGAAATGTGGAAAGGAAAGGCACTACAAAAGGGACTGTAAATCTAAAGCTCCTGACAAAGAAAAGGGATCTAATGATGCTCCTTCTGCAAAGGCAAAAACCACCTCAGATGAAGTTGGAGATGTGTACTTGGCTTCTTCAAGTACACATGTAGATCATGAGGTATGGTTGATTGACTCAGGTGCATCCTTTCACTTCACTCCCCATAGAGAGTGGTTCTACGAGTATGAGAAATATGATGGTGGTGATGTCTTCTTAGGGGATGATAGGAAGGCTAGAATAGTTGATTGGGGAAAAGTAAAGCTGAGGTTGAAAGGTGGAAGGGTTAGAACACTTCCGGGTGTTCTACATATTCCTGCATTGGCCAGAAATCTGATTTCTATAAGCAAGTTGGATGATGCAGGTGTAAAATAGTGTTTGAGAAGGATACCTACAAGATGGTTCGAGGAGCATTGGTATTGATGCAGTGAGTTTGAACTGGAACTCTGTAGAAGCTGCAAGGTAGCACTGTTGTTGATGGGTGCAACAGTTCTATGGTTCCTGAAAGTGGAGTAGAAAATCTAGTGGTCTCTGAAGAGAAGACCATGCTATGGCATCAAAGGCTTGGAAATATTGGAGAGAAGGGCCTTCAAATACTTCATGGTAAAGGTATGGTAGAAGGTATGAGTAATAACTCTCTGGATTTTGATTTCT
>APFE030731672.1:143128-158008 GCA_000404065.3 Pinus taeda | reverse complement strand
GTCAACAGATCACCTTCATCAGCATTGGAGGATAAAACTCCACAAGAGGTATGGACTGGTAAGAAACCCTCTCTTTCACATCTAAGGGTATTTGGATGTGATGCATATGTACATGTTCCAAAGGAGAAACGAACCAAGTTGGATAGTAAACTTGAAAAGTGAATATTTATTGAGTATAAGGATGGTTTAAAGGGAGATAAGCTTTGGAACCTAGTAACAAGGAAGGTTGTGTATAGCCTAGATGTGGTGTTCAGAGAGGTGAAAGATGTTATTAAACATGAAGTCCAACCAAAGGAACCTGAGAAGATAGAGTTTGAGCTAAAGGAGGAAGAATCAAACTCTACAACAAAGGAGGAATCTGAAGATGAAGAGCCACAAACTCCAGGTGTAAGAAGATTAATTCAAGAAAGAAGGCCGCTAGAAAGGTATAGTCCATCTGCTTTTTGTTCAAATTTTACTTTATCTATTACTGATGATGATCCTATAACTGTGAAGGAAGCAGTGGATTTAGAGGATGGAAAACTCTAGAAAGAGGCCATGGTTGATGAAATGGCATCTTTGCACAAAAGTGAGGCTTGGGACCTGGTGGAGTTGCCGGCTAGAAGGAAACCCATTGGCAGCAAATGGGTGTTCAAGAAGAAGACAAATGCAGAAGGAAAGGTGGTGAAATACAAAGCTCGATTGGTAGCAAAAGGTTATTCCCAGGTACCGGGAATTGATTTTGGTGATATTTTTTCTCTTGTTGCCAAGGTAACTTCTATTAGGTTACTTTTATCTGTTTCTGTTATTTTTGATTTTGAGGTAGAATAGATGGATGTGAAGACAACATTTCTTCATGGGATCTGGAAGAGAAGATCTACATGAAGCAACCTGAAGGCTTTGCGGTGAAGGGTAAGAAAGAACTGGTATGCAAGTTAAAGTAGTCTCTGTATGGGTTAAAACAGTCACCCAAGAATGTGGTATCAGGAATTTGATACATTTATATGGGTACTTGGCTTCACCAGAAGCAAAGCAGATCACTGTGTGTATTTTAAATTAATTGGGGACCGTGTTATTTATCTAGTCTTGTATGTGGATGATATGTTGCTGGTTGTAAATGACAAAGAAATTATCCAGGATTTGAAGACCCAATTGTCCTCCAAATTCAACACGAAAGATCTTGGTGCTTCAAACTATATTTTGGGCATGGAAATTAAAAGAGATCAAGCAAAGAGGAAGCTCTGGTTAAACCAGAGGAAGTATGTCAAGACAATATTGCAGAGGTTTAATATGCAGGATAGTAAACCAAGGAAGGTTCATATTCCTGTAAGTGTAAAGTTATTTGTTGAACAGTGTCCCAAGACACAAGAAGAGGAAGAGGATATGTCTCGTGTTCCATATGCAAGTGCAGTCAGTAGCCTGATGTATGCAATGGTCAGTACTAGACCAAACATTGCACATGCAGTGGGAGTATTGAGTAGGTTTATGTCAGAAAGAGGAAAGGAGAATTGGACAACAATAAAGCGGGTTTTCAGGTATTTGTGTGGCACTAGTGATTATGGTTTGTGCTACCAAGGAAGACCAGGATTGGACAGAGCGTTGGATATTCGTGGCTTTGTTGATGCAAACTGGGTTGGAGATCTCGATTAGAGAAGATCTACAAGTGGGTATGTGTTTAACCTATTTGGACGTGCAGTCATTTGGATGAGTAAGAAACAATTTGTAGTGGCACTATCAACTACAGAGACAGAATACATGGTAGCCACTCATGCAAGCAAGGCAGCAGTTTCACTGCAGAGATTGTGTTCAAGTATGGGGTTAGTACAGGGAGCTATAAGGATAGACTGTGACAGCCAAAGTGCAATTTTCTTGGCAAAGAACCCTGCTTATCATTCAAAGACAAAGAACATTGATATTCAGTATCACTTTGTGAGGGATATGATAGAAGACAAAAAGGTATTGCTGGTAAAGGTGGACACTTTGAGGAATATTGTAGATGCATTAACAAAATCTATGAGCTTTGAGAAGTTTTCCTGGTGTAGAGAAACAATGGACGTTTCAGGGCTGGAAAAATGACTAAGCTCTCCTGTCGCCCCCTGTGGAAAGAAAACAACAAGTGGGAGAATATTGGGTTGTGTTATATTCTTTCCACGACTAACCTACGTAGTGAAACAGGGGGTTAGAGGGGGGGCGAAGCCCCCCCTTCGTTGCACCGATTGCGTAGCGGGAGGGGGCCACAGCGGCCCCTTTCCGGGGGGTTTTGAGGGGTGTAGCCCCCCTCTATGGTCTCCGAGGCAACGCCCCGAAAAAAAAAAAAAAATAAATAAAAAAAATAAAAATAAAATAAAAAAAAAAAATTAATAATAAAAAAATTAAAAAAAAAAATAAATAAATAAATAAATAAATAAATAAAAAATAAATAAAAAATAAAAAAATTGGACCCTTATATTAGGTTGGGCGAACCTACTATTGGTTTTTTTCTTCCATGGTTTTGAGCGGGATGGTTTTTTCGGTCCAGGTATTGGTGCTTTGGCATGTATAAATATGTATTGTAACATTGAAAGGAATATAATGAAAAATCAAGCTAGTAGTCCTGGTTTTGGGACCCAGGGGAAAATATCTGTGTATATGTGTTATGCTCTCACATTGTTTATTTTATGTGTTTTAGAATTCGTATGCAGGTAATTTTTGTATGGGGTTAAAACCTATAGACGTCTCCATTGATTGATTAAGACATATGTTCCAGATTAATTGTTAGTGGAATGGTTTACTAAGTCTTTATTGGCCCCTATAATATAAGACATAGCTAATGGTGGAGTTGTAACCAAAGAGCAAGTAATTTCTCGCGTCCAGTACCTGGATCTCGTTTATAACCAATCTAGGACACTTTATGATAAGTTACCAAATGCTCTACGACCTTCAAATATTTTTCCTCAAGCTCCTGCTAAAGAATCTCATGTTGCTGATGGCATGATTCATTCTACCAGTTTGTAGTCGATGAGTAAACCATCTGGTACTGCCTTACTACAACTGCCCAAAGCCCTCAGTCCAATCCTCCTGTGACTTCTACTTCCAAGATCAATGTCGTTCATTCTGATAAAGGCAAATCTCAACAACAACCAGGAAGTAAGAAGAGAAAGGAAAAGGTAAGAAGAAGAAAGATTCACCTCTGTAGGATAAACAAGACAATCAATCTTATGATGAGAAATAAAAACCCATTTACCCATGCCTAATTTGTAATGAGGAACACTTCACTTATGATTGTCCCCACCAAGCAGAAGTGAACAAATTTCTAAATTCTTCTGCTTCACCCACCGTGTTGACTAATCTGAAAATGGGGCACTAAAGGCTTCTTGTCAGCTTACAAGAACCTCTCCCACTTCCAAAGCTTATATGTTCCCAAGACTTTATGATTAACCAATTGTGGAATTAAAAGTGCTTGAAATAGGTGAATGCTTGTGGTTGTTTTTAACTGTTAAGTGCTTTAAGTTTTGTTGCTTATGTTGATATTTAAATACATGTGCAGTAAATAATGCAGCAAATAAACAAACACAAATAACAACAATATTAATATGGAGTTCACCCAAAACTCTTGGGCTACGTCTCCTTGAGCTCTAGTCAACTCGACTAGGCTCTCTGGGATTATGGCATAAGTTCTTTTACAAGCTTCATGCTCAACTCCATTGGATTACACAGAAACAATGGGCTTAGAACACCATCTTATCCCTGGCTCTGAAGCTCTCAAGCTTTTTGGCTCTGGCTGTCACTCTAGCTCTGGCTCTCGACCCTGGCTTTGGCTTTGGCTCTGGCTCTTAGCTCTGGCTCTGGCTCTTGGATCTCAGCTCTGGTTCTAGCTCTGGCTCTGGATCTTGGCTCTTACGAGCTTCTCTCGGCCTCTGCGTGCCTCTATAGTTCGCTCAACCTCCAAGCGACTCTCAGCAACCTTACAGTGACCTTCAACAACAGATTTCAGCCACTATGCTCTTTGAAACAAGAACTAGTCTGCTTCGCTTGGCTCTATGACCTTTGAGGAACCCTCAACTCTACAGCTTCCATCCATTCCTCTGTCCCCAATCATGAGGAATCATTCCCTTTCGCCTCTGTGTCTCTCTGTGCTTCATAACTCACAGGTGTGATGGTTGTTCCCAATGGAAATGGACCGGCGAGCACGGAGAACCCGATCATTTGGCCTTCATGTGCAAAAATCCTGAAAATATCCAAATTTCCAATACACAGAGAATATGCGTAGAAATACACTATCAGGTGCAAAATCCGAACTTCAAATATTATCAAATCGCCCCTAAAAATCCCCATCAGGTCTGCCTTTGGTCACCATATCGCAATCGCATTATCTTATGGTCAAAACCCAAATACATAGGAAATACAAAGAAAACCCGAAATTCCAGATTTCAAATATTATGAAATCGTGTCCATAATTCTTATCGAGTCCCCCTTTTATCGGCATATCGCAAGCCGCAATCGCAATGTGCATGTATCGCCCCTTTGGATCGGGGATCCGCTGACCGCTAATTTCCAATTAAATTTGGACCGTCCATTCCTTTCCCGATGTGACGGCTGATATCGCACATCGCATATCGCTATCGCATTGGCCCTTTGTATCAGGGATCACTGATCGTCGATTGCTGATCACCTCGATCAGATCCTGACCATTGATCTGAATCCTCGATCTGACGGCTGACATTGCACGTCACGTATTGCTATCGCATATCTCATTTGGAATGGCCCGGGGATTCTTTCCATTAACTATGGATTGTGCTGACCCGATCCACCGATCCGATCATCGGCAATCACACTGTCGCATAATCACAATCGCCAAGTCTGGCGTCTCGATATCGAGTGAAGGCCTACCTCTGATGTGATAAGTCAAAAATCACAATCGAGGTTCTTTCTGCCCTTGCCTTAAGTCCACCCCTTTGCACATTTGCAATGAGATTTCCTTAAGGAACCTTTTATGCCATTTTTAGAAGAAATGCCTCCTTTTTCAAAGGACAAAGGCAATCTTCTTTCTGCGATAACTTCTTCATCCGAAGTCCATTTTAGCCCATTCAAATTGCAATAGATTCAGAATGAAAAGATCTACGCAATGAGAATATTTCAAAGAGTAGCCCTTGACTTTCATTTTCCTCTATGAGGAACACTTTTGACTTAGAAGTCTATTCTAGATCCACTTTGGATCACACCTTCCCACTAAAAGAACTTTTGGTCTCCAAAAGTCTGATATACTGATCTGATCAGTAGATGAGAGTACATTGCCCTCTTCTTTCAGCCTTCATACACTTGCCTACATGGCTAGTGCCTCTAAACCAAAGCCTTTGACCACTCTCCTTCCTGGATGTGCTAGTCCTCTTAGGAAGAATTGTTTTCCTCCTTGACTTCCTATAGAACTCCTGCTGAGAAGATCACATAAGGTAGTTCAAACTTCTCCTCCTTAATCATTGATCTAAGGTGGCTCAAACAAATGTGAAGTTACATTTGCTTCACAAATTTTTTCATTTATACCTGTTTGACATGCTGTCAACAACAACTGTTAACAACAATAGAATTACAGATAACAACTGGATGGCCTAAACTCCTACTTCAACAAAATAAACAGATATCACATCTTGTGAACACCTCCATGTCTTTACATCTGTATACAAATGATGGACTAGATAACAAGCCCACAAAACATGCCTTTAAAACAAATGACCCTTCAAGTCAAGCATGTAGAAAAGATCACAAGGATTCTTTTCAAAAGATGAAACACTTGATCATCATCTCCATCTTGGAGACCAAATCAACTTTTTCCAAGTCAATATTGCATTACATGCATGCCAAAGCAATCAACCCTTCAAGTTAATTACACACACATGTTTAAATACAAGGAAATCGTCAACATCCATGTGTTCATGCATATCATTCTCATGCATGCATTTCATCCTTCAACTTTCACTTAAGCACATTGTACTTTCGAAGTTGAAATGAACATAATGTTGCAGCAACAAAGTGAGTCTCCTGCTCAAGTTTTTACATTCACCTTCTTGGTAAAAACCTGCAACTTGCATTCCATTAACAAAGAAATGCAAATAGATGCATCAAATCAAAAGACATGCAATCTTTAATTGGATAAGAACTCTAACCATTTCTTACGAATCCATTTCAAAGGTGTTACCTTTGTCTGCACATCAGCATCAATATGTGAATCATCCTGAAACCCATCATTCATGGAATCTTTCGTTCCATTTCTGCCATTTTCTCTTTCCACCTTCTTCAAGTTTTGTGGAAGCATTGTTAGATACAAAGTCCAACACTTTTCAGCAATATGCCCTTGCTTATGGCAGTAAGTGCAACACATGTGCATCCTCTTAATAGCATGATTTGCCTTATCCAATGGACCTTTGGCTTCTTGCTTCCTTTCCTTCAAAAGTTTCCTGTATGTGGCCATTCTCTTCCAACATCTAGAAACATTATGGTTATCCAAACCAAAAAAGGAACATGCAATTCTTTTCCCATACTTTATGGAAATTTACCATGTTGAATAGAATCAAAAGGAATATGGTTAGAACTAGATTTATACCTTTCTCTTTCACCTTTATTGCCTTCATGAGGAGGTGAATCAAATGAAGAAGTGGCTCCCTTTGGAACATCATCAAGTTCTTCAAGGCTTTCATAGTTTCCACAACTCTCTGGTTCAAGTGCATGCTTATGAATACCTGCATCTTACAAATGATGTTTCAAGCTATTGCTTTCTCCACGAATACAATCTTCAAACTCTTGAGGTAGAAGACCTGAAATGAAGCTCCTTCTTGGAACTGTTTCAATGGCCTTCATGGCAGCTTTGGAACCTTCTCCATAAGACTGTCCATAGTGAAGACCCAAATACTTAGGCCTTTCCTCAACCATTATTGGCTCAATAATACCCTGTGCATGTTTACCCAACCCTTTTCCTTCATAGCCCATCTTGGACATTAACTTGGAACCTATGTCTCTGGTATGTTTTTCAAAAGAACCAATATAAGCATTCTTAGAAGAATTTGAAGACAAACAGGAATTATTTACCTCTTCTTCAAGCTGATACTTGACCAAGGCTTCTTTGGCAACAAAGAGTTGTGTCTCCAACTCATGCATCCTTTTCAGGTTCATATTTGCAATATGAAGTTGCCTCTCCATTTCCTTCAATTTGTCAGAAAGAAACTGCTTCTCTTCCTCCACCGAATTCAACTACTCTCTAAGCATGATGCTCTTCCTTCCCTCCTCATACATTTCTCTCACTATGTCCATCATGATGAACAAATCTTGCTTCATGTCTTCATCAAAGAATCTTGTGAAGAAAGAAGATTTTGAGGACTCGCTTGTCGAAGTTGTCATTATGCCAATGAACAAAATAACTTCAAACAAGATTAATAAAGAGCTTATTCAAGCATCCTTTTGCAACAAACCTCTTGTGCTTTAAGGATTGCTTTGAGGTCCTTTGGGATAAGAAGAATGCCTTCAGCCCTTCTTCCTTTTTGTCCTCTCCTGGACTTAGCTATCAGTAGCTTTCCCTTCACCTCTGGAAACTCAAACAATAGTCAGTCTGTAAACAAGCATACAATCAACCTCTGATTGTTTAAACACCTTTCAGACAAACAATCTTTGCTCTATCAATCGAGAATTTATGATTTGATACCACTTGCTCTAGTATAACCAGCTTTGATATCACCTTCCTGAAGGTGGGGTTAATCAATCTCAGGCTCTGATACCACCTGATCTGAAAATGGGGCACTAAAGGCTTCTTGTCAGCTTACAAGAACCTCTCCCACTTCCAAAGCTTATATATTCCCAAGACCTTATGATTAACCAATTTCAGAATTAAAAGTGCTTGAAAATAGGTGTATGCTTGTGGTTGTTTTTAACTGTTAAGTGCTTTAATTTTTGTTGATTATGTTGATATTTAAATACATGTGATAGTAAATAATGCAGGAAATAAACAAACACACATAACAGCAAAATTAATATGGAGTTCACCCAAAACTCTTGGGCTACGTCTCCTTGAGCTCTAGTCAACTCGATTAGGCTCTCTAGGATTATGGCATAAGTTATTTTACAAGCTCCATGCTCAAATCCATTGGACTACACTGAAAAAATGGGCTTAGAACACCATCTTATCCCTGGGTCTGAAGCTCTCAGGCTTTCTAGCTCTGAAGCTCTCAGGTTTTCTGGTTCTGGCTCTGGCTTTGTCTCTAGCTCTGGCTCTTGGCGCTAGCTCTGGCTCTGGCTCTTGGCTCTGGCTTTAGCTTTGGCTTTGGCTCTTGTCTATTATGAGCTTCTGTTAGCCTTTGTGTGCCTCTGTAGTTCGCTCGACCTCCAAGCCACTCTCAACAACCTTCCAGCGACCTTCAACAACAGCTTTTAGCAGTTGTGCTCTCCGAAATAAGAAGTAGTCTACTTCACTTGGCTCTATGGCCTTTGAGGAACCCTCGGCTTTGTGGCTTCCATCCATTCCTCTGTCCCCAATCATGAGGAGTCATTCCCTTTCACCTTTGTGTCTCTCTGTGTTTCATAACGCACAAGTGTGATGGTTGTTCCCAACGGAAATGGACTGGCAGGCACGGAGAACCCAGTCATTTAGCCTTCCTATGCAGAAATACCAAAAATGGCCAAATTTCCAATACACAGAGAATATGCACGAAAATACACTATTGGGTGCGAAATCCGGACTTCAAATATTATCGAATCGCCCCTATAATACCCATCGGGTTCCGCCTTTGATCGCCATATCGCAATCGCATTGTCACATGATCAAAACCCACCCTTGCCTTAAGTCCACCCCTTTGCACATTTGCAATGTGATTTCCTTAAGGAGCCTTTTATGCCATTTTTAGAAGAAATGCCTCATTTTTCAAAGGACAAAGGCAATCTTCTTTCTGCGATAACTTCTTCATCCGAAGTCCATTTTAGTCCATTCAAATTGCAGTAGATTCAGAATGAAAAGATCTATGTAATGGGACTATTTCCAGGAGTATCCCTTGGCTTTTATTTTCCTCTATGAGGAACACTTTAGACTTAGAATTCTATTCTAGATCCATTTTGGATCATTGATAGATCTATTTCCAAATCAAGGGACTTATTTGGTTTCTCGGGACCCTACTTCCTCTAACTCAGTTTTGATGCTTTCTTCCGCTAAATAAAAAATGGATATTATGGTGGCTACCCATAATAAATACTATGGTAATTTGAATCCTCTAAACAGATAGTCTATTAATCAAGCTATCATTTTAGCTACATATCCATCAAATCCTGCCCCTCTTACAATTCCTACAGAATTGACTATTAAGCCTCCAAAGGGCGTTATTCATAAGTTTGCTTTCAACCCTTGCGCAAGAGCTACTTAGAATTATAGCGAAGTTGAGGACTTGGCTTAGTCTCCATCAGCTATGTCTACTCTCGAGGTGTTGCAAAGCTATCCCACCCAGAAAAAAGGCTTTCCTCTCCACGATTGGGTGCATTGGTCCTGCGGGTTCCAACCTAGTCGTTTTCAATCATGAGAACTATACACCTATACTTCCAGCTCAATTAGAATTTATTATCCAGGTTGTCATCCGTGGTAAGAACATCCATTGTTTTATTATGGATGACGGAGCCTCAACTTGCATCATGTTTTTGTCTTGCTATAAGGCCATTGGTTCTCCTCAATTGAGTCAATCGCCCACCACCTTGAAATATTTTTACATAAGAACATACAAACCTTGTGGGATTTTGAATTCCTTATGAGTAGAATTGGGAGGTAAATATGTATCCATAGAAGTCGAAGTTGTTGATGCACCACATGATTATAATATTCTATTGGCTCGCACCTGGGTTTACACCATGGTTGTTGTTGTTTCGAATTATTTCTGGATGATCGCCTTTCCTCATAAAGCTAACATAGTAGTCATCGGTCAACTCACATTTTTCACATCCAATTCTCTAGTTACTGGCATTGTACCTCTTGTAGGGTAAACTCTACACCCATACCAGCATGTTGGGGTTAGATTTCATAAGGATTCCTCACTCATGGGAACCTTTTCACTTCCTCCTCCTTCACTTCCCGATAGCTCTTTTGCTATTCCAACCGATCCTTGGATAGTACCAAAGGAAACTAACATAAATAGTTTTGGTGATTGTCTGCCTTTAACCCCATCGATATTTATTATGAAGCCATTCATTTAGCTTTTGTGACTCATTCTGATCTAGTCTCTTCGATCAATTGGGTCGACCGCTCATTGGAAAATGGCATGTCTTTTGATTCTTTCTCTCGAAAATTCTCTACTGATGAGAGCATCATGGAGATCATGATGTCGCACAATGCGCCATGGAATGATCATCGCCATCATTCCTCCTTGTCATATCCCATAAAGGATAACCCTTATGACTTTTATCAACCCGATATCATTGAGCTCTACGAATTTTGTTTCCATTCATGAAGTTGATTCAGAGAAGAACCTATCGAATATTGAAGAAACCATCCCACTTGATATCTCTATTAAACCCGACATTGTCGAGAATTTACATATCAGTGCATCTTGCTCTCCAGATGAGATTAAGAATTATAAAGCTCTATTTCAGGAGTTTCAAGATGTTTTTCCTAGTCTTACGAAGAAATGTCAGAGATGGATTCGAACATTGTAGTTCATGAAATAAAAATGTACCTCGATGTTAAACCAGTCTAATAGCGCCTTCATCCAGTACATCCCAAGAAGGTTGCCATGATTAGAAAAAATTCTACACATTGGTTTCATCTATCTATTTCCTTTAACTCATTGGGGCTCCAAATATTGTTCCTGTCATGAAGAAACAAGGAACAATTAGTGTATGTGTCGATTATCGGGACATAAATTGTGCTTGTCCGAAGGATGATTATCCTACCTCGTTCATTGACCAAATTTTTGATGACTGTGTTGCTTTGAAATATATTCATTAATGGATGGATTTTCCGGCTATAATCATATCAACATTCTCCGAGTGGATCAACCTAAAACTGCATTTATTTGTCCCTGGGGCATGTTTGCATACCAGAAACTCCCTTTCAGGCTAAAGAATGTTGGGGCTATGTTTCAAAGGGCGATGAACTATGCCTTTCATGATATCAAACACATTGTGAAACCTTATTTAGACGATCTTCTTGCTCACACAAAACATCAGGTTTATCACCCGATGCATCTTAGAGCCATTTTCTTACGATGTAGGCATTACAATATTCAATTAAATCCTCACAAATGTGTGTTTTGTTTTAGCTCTAACCGACTTCTCAGTTTTTTGGTTTCAAAACAAGGAATTCCTATCGATCCTTTGAAATTTCAGGCAATCATAGATCTTCAGCTCCAACGACTCCAAGTGAAGGCTAACTTTCTATGGAGGTTTGTCCCTAACTACGTTGAGTTGACCAAAGGATTCACTCGCCTGCTAAAGAAAGGGGTTCCCTTCCATTAGGATGATGTTGCTTAAATGACATTTGATGCCTTCAAAGATGTATTGATTTGGGCATCTCTGTTATATCCCATGGATTACCAACGCGTTTATTTTCTGTATCTCACTGTTGCAGTTACCACCATCGCAATGGTACTGGTCCAAGGGGAAGATATAAGGAATGAACATCCCATTTACTACTTGATTCAGAATCTCAATGATACGAAAGTAAAGTACACTCACATTGAGAAGTTAGCTTCAGCAATTGTTCAATCCGTCCAAAGATTTCGCCATTACATATTGCTCAGGAAAACTATGGTCATTTCGAATTGCAACCCTGTGACATACATTTTGTCACGTCAATTGTTGGGGGGAAAGTACTCCAAATTTATTGTCATACTACAGGAGTTTGACCTGGAATTCATCAAATCCAAGTCAAAGAAATCCTTAGTTTTCACTGAGATTATTTGTGACCTTCCCATTGGTAGTTTTGAATCCATGTCTAAAAATTCAATCCCAGATGAGTCGTTTTTCTGATTTCATCATCTGACCCTTGGTATGGAGACATAATTGTGTATCTCCAAACCCAAACTTTCCGATCTAATACCTCTTGCTCTCAGTAGTGACGTATTTCATATCAAGCCAAATATCATATAATCATTGGTGACACCCTCTATCATCGTGGTATCGATGCGGTTTTCTGAAGGTGCCTCGCCCATGAGGAGGCTGAGAAAGTCCTTAATGAATGCCACTTCGGGGGCATGTGGCGATCATTTATCTGGTTATGCTACCGCACAGAAGATCCTATGTGTTGGTTACTTTTGAACTACCATTTTTCGCAATTGTATTCTCGCTATCCAAAAGTGTCATTCATGCCATATTTTTTATCGTAAGACTTGTGCTCTACCCACACCTATGCATCTTGTTGTTGTTTTAGGTCCTTTTGCAAAATGGGGTATCGATTTCATGACATGTAACCCTCACTTGGTCGAGGGGCATGGCTATATCATCATAATGGTTGATTACTTTACCAAATGGGTCGAGGTGATGCCTACATTTAACAATACCAACAAAACAACTACATATTTATTTTTCAACCACTCATCACACAGTTTGGTGTTCCACAAGCCATAGTTATGGATCATGGAAAGCATTTCTAGAGTCATATGATGACCGAACCGAATGTCAAGGTGGGACATTCCCATGAAAGTTGCACACCCTACTATCCACAGGCGAATGGAAAAGTTGAGGCTATCAACAAGGTTCTTAAAACTACGCTTCAACGTATGATAGTGGTCCATAAATCGGACTGGCATTTTCTTCCTTTTGTTGTCTTGTGGGCATACCAAACCTATGTTAGGAGTGATACTATATTTACATCGTTTTAGTTGGTTTATGGTCTAGAAGCTATCCTTATGATAGAATGTGAGATTTCGTCATTGAAACAAGCTATATAACTTCTTCCTGCCACTTCTGCAGAAGAGGAACATCTTTTACACCTCACGTGCTTAGATGAGACACAACATGATGTCGCTTTAGCTAATGAAGCTCATAAGAGACATATCAAGGCATAGTACGACAAGAGTGTCAAGCCTCGTGTCTTCTCAAAAGGAGACCTTGTTCTGCTTTACGATCATGAGTCTGGTAAATTAGGTTCAGGAAAGTTTGAGCCAATGTGGCTAGGTTTGTAAATTGTCAAACGTGTTCTTGCAAAAGGGGCCAATGAGCTAGTATATTTTGATGGAGTTCCACTAGCGCAGCTTAGAAATGGGTTGTACCTTAAAAAATATTATGCTTGATTTTGTGTAGTACATTGTGTACATGCTATATATAGGTGTGTTGAGTGTGCTTGCAGTGTGTCCCTTCAGAATTTCCTTCAGTTTCTGTTAATCCCATTTACATTTGGTTTGCATAAGTCGACATCCTTGGAACCATTTGTTGGTTATGATGATGGTGCTAGTCATAGTACTCAAAACCTATCTTCCACGACGTGGACCATATTCGCTCTAGATGGTGAGTTAGTGAGTCTACAAGGTATCTGTCTCAGTCGCTCTACCAATAACATAGTTGAGTATAGCATGGTGATCGAACTACTATCTGATGTTATTTCAGATGGTATCCTTCGTATAGTCATCAGATTGGACTCACAACTTATATTACTACAGTTCACTAATGTCTACTCAATTAGAAGTCCAACTATGCTTCGCATGTTCTTAAGGGTTCGCTTTCTAGAAAGACACTTTGATTACATCTAATATCAACATATTTCTAGAAATCTAAATACATTGAAAGATACATTGGCTAATCATGTTTTAGATAGACATTTGTGACATATGTAAATAATTTCAATACACATCACGTCAATTGAAAACGATAATAGAAATGTAGGAAACCCTGAAGATAAATATATATAAATGTTTGGTTTTACAAAATTTGTGCCCAAGACACGTATGGCAACACAGGCTATCATATCCAAAATATACATGCAAATATGGAAGTATTCCTCCTAGTAGACTAATCATAGTGCTCATGATAACGTGCCACTGCACGAGTTATCTTACGTAGTAGCTAACCAATACACCCTGACACTCTACTAGTATGTCATTGTAATCACATCAGAAGTTGGTTAATCGTGTTCTAAGCTATACCATGTGCCAACCCCTCCATATGACACTTTACCTTAGTGAGGGTCTCTACTATGTTGATATCTTGTAGTACTTCCCATTCTACTGCAGAAACATGTACTAGTGTTGGTGTCGGTTGTGGGTCTCTCGCTCATTGGAGATATGACATACCCATAGGTTGAATGGGTCCAATATCTTCATCTACAAATCAACTATTTCATTTTGAAAAAAAAAAATTATGGTCAAAATATCTTACCTATATCACCCCATTACTCTCCGTTAGGAAGCACAAGCTCTGGGTCCCCGCGGAAATCCACCCTTGCGTATGGATAATCATCTACCATGATAAACTGCATGCACAACCATCTAAACAAAACCAGTGTGAAGCTCATGGATGATGGACCTTCATGGTGGGACATGAGATATATCCACCTCCTCATCCGTGGAACTCTCGCATCAATGTGCTCGAGTGAGATATGTTGAGGTCGTAGTAATGGAATCCTCTATAGAGAAAAGGAGACCAAGATTGCTCCATAGTCAAAGTTCTTTAGTCTCCCATACTTTTCTTTAGTCAATTTTTCTTTCATGTTGACCAACACTCCCTCGCACTAGTTGAAGATGATTATCTCTATACATTCTAGAGCATACTTCATGTACGACCTATTGGCCACATGTAGTGTAGAATTACCTGCCAATCTGGAGATAATGAATAGTATCATTCGTAGAAGCAACCAGACTGTTGGGTGTGGAACCTGATTATTTAGAGGTCTTTGTTTCAGCTGGATGTATACCCCAGGAAGTTTGTACACCCCTCCACGCGAGGGGGTGCGAGGGGGACTTGTCCCCCCTG
>APFE030731672.1:108603-130660 GCA_000404065.3 Pinus taeda | reverse complement strand
GCAACCTCTCTCCATGGGGTCTGTGCACACCAACTCGATTTTTTTACATGTAAAAATGAGATTTGTGCAGTTTCTTAAGCTATAACTGTGCAAATCCTTACTGCTCTTAAAAGGTGTCCACACATAGCACTGATGGCTTAAAAAAAAACCACCCAAATTTCTTTGCAAAAATCATCACAATGTTTTCTAATGATATTCCATGTTTATTTATAGGGTTTTTATCTACAAAAATGGAGTGGAGGGAGATAAAACATGAAGAACAAGATGTAGTAGCTTTGAATTATCGAGAAAAACTTTATGCTTTGAGAGACTGTGGCCTATAAAAATATTTCATGATCCTAGGCATGAAGGTCCATCTAGATTTGCTGGAATGGATGGTCAGAAAATGGAATGTGTAGGAAGAGTGCTTCCTGATTGGAGATCATAGACTCACCATAGATGCCGATGACCTATATTTCTTGAATGGGCTCTCATGCCATGGAGTTGACATTTCTTTGTATGGGCACAAACGAGGTGGTGAAACAACTGCCACTTACCTAGTGCAACATTGCCTTCCAGGATATGAAATCAAAGACAGATGAATTGATATCAAAACCATTGAGAGGCTTCCTTTGAGGACTATTTATTTTACTGTTGCATGATTATGTGGAAGTGCAGCAGTTCATTTACTCGCCAAGGCTCAAATGCATATTTCTGTAGAGTGATCACAACCTATGATATTCAAGTGGTGTGAAGGGGTAGTTTCCAACCTCAAAGGGAAACTAAATAGGGTGAAAAATGGAAAACTCAAAAATTTTGGGTATGGTTCCATTGTGATCTCATTCACTCTAGAGAGGACCCCCCTTCTTTCCCCACAGGTAGCCATAGATGCAGGAGGAACGTGAGATCCTCGTATGTTGAAGTGGGTAGTGTTGATGGTGTGCCACAGAGGTGGTGATGGCCCATCAACTTGGATGCATGGATACTTTCCATATGCAAGCATGGATTGCATGGGTGATATAGATATCCCACTTCTGAATGGAATGTCGTGGGGTGACCTAGGTAAAAATTTCACATTTTGGTTGTCTTGTATTTGTCATTTTATTTTTTGTTTTTTGACACCCAAAACTAATTATCTAAAATAATCATGCAGTTGTGGGTCTGGTGAGACCTGAAGGACTACGCTGATTCGACAGACATAGTGAGAAGCTAGTAGCTCCTGCAGTACAAAATCCTGATGCAGTAGAGGCTTTAGCTGAGTTGGAGAAAAACCTAGAGAGTTTGACCCTAGATATCCCGGATGTTGGGATTGATGATTTTCCTCTCTGTTACCAGAGGCATATCGTGGGGGTTCCTAGACCGATTAGTCACTTGCTATGATGAGTAGCTCGTGTTATCATCTGCTACCATGATCGTCATGCATAATTTCCAGTTATAGGGATATATTTTGTTTTTTGATGTATCAACATGTTCAGAAAATAAAGCCCATAGGGCCTCATGTCTTGGATAAAATTTCGTAAAGCCATACTTTTTACAGACATTTTGACTAACGAAAATTAATACTTATTATCTCAATTTATCTTGTACAATATGTGGATGACCATTGTTTTTTCTTTCTTACAGATGTTACAAATGTCGATTTAACACATAATTATCCAATGCATCCGTTAATGTGTTTAAATGCCTTGGAATGTGTTGATATTCAATGTAATGAAAATATCTCTCCAAGAGACGAACCCACAAAATCATTCTTAACATTACAGAAATTCTTACTGAATAGACACTGTTTAAATGTAATACTATGAGTTGAGAATCTAACCTAATGATCAACCGACGAATACCAAATGAAATGGCGTAAGATAATAACTCAATAACTGCAATATATTCTACAATTCTATTCGTTGTTCAACCAAGACATATTCCATGAACATAAACTAACTCATTAGTGGGTGAATAAATAGCCCAAGTTGCAGAAGAAAAATTTTGAGTACTACGACTAGTGCCACTGGCAAAGCCAATGTAAGTTTGAGGGAGCATCAACATATGCAAATCAAGTGTAACACAAGATAAGCAAGAGAAGTAGCAGAAAATTGTAAAAATATGCTAAAATTTCCACACAAAATATGATACAACAATGTACAATTTCTTCATGGATTGAATTAAGCATAGTGTTTCTTCAGGTAAAGACCATTTTTGGGCTTTCCTAAATAAATGTTGTCATAATAAACTAGCTCATAAGCCCCTTTTTCTAGTACACATTTTGCAATATAAGGACCATCCACATGGGCTCGAATTTACCAACACCTAATTTATCATGCTTTTGATCATAAACTAAGACTAAGCCACCTTCAGAATATGAGCGAGGATTTACATTTTGATCAAAATGCGCCTTAACTCGTTTCTTATGAGTCCCACAAGCTAATGCAACATTATAGTGAGTCTCATCTAGTCGTGCTAAGTATAAAAAATGTTCCTCCTCTGCAGAAGTGGCTAGTAATAATTCGATTGCTATTTTTAATGACGATATTTCACATTCAATAGGAAAGACTGCTTCTAGACAATAAGCTATCTAGAAGGGAGTAAAACCAGTCGACGTTTTTTTGAGGTATGATATGCCCACAAGGCTGGAAAAAGCATCAGATGCTAATTTCATTTATGAATTACGATAATCTGGAACATAATCATGGTAGTCAAAATCTTATTTATGGCTTCTACTTAGCCATTTTCTTGCAGGTAATATGGAGTGAAACTTTAATGACACAAGCCTAGCTTCACAGTAAGTTCAATCATCATAAAATTTCAAAAATGGCTACCATGGTCCGTGATGATAGCTTGTGGAACACCGAACCTAGAAATCACATGATTGATATTAAAATAGTTGTTGTTTCATCATCATCTTTATATGTAGGCATCGCATCGACCCATTTCATAGTATAATCCATTGTTAGGATAATGTGCCCATGCCCCTTAGTCAAGTGAGGGTTCCATGTAAGGAAATCGATGCCCCATTTTGCAAAAGCACTGACAAAAATGTTTGGGTGAAGAGGAGATGGAGGTGAACGCATTTTGTGATCATAGATTTGGAAATTGTGGAATATATGGACCAAATTTATACAATCTTTGAACATCAAAGGCCATAAATACCCAATGCGCAAAATATTTTGGGCAGTGGAAAACCCTGACATATGACCACCACAAGCAGTCATTCAATGCTTTTTCAGCTTTCTCGTGAGTCAAACATTGTCTGAAGATGGGATCAACACCATGATTATAAATTTTATCACCAACTATAGTGTATTGTTGTGATTGGTACCGAATACGACGATGGTTGGTTTGAGCCAATTTTGGTTAAAAAGTCTGGGTTTGAAGATACATGATAATATCTCCATACTAGGGGTCTAAAGTACTAATACAAAAAGAGTGATTCATTTGGAAGAGAATCCTCTGCCACAATTTCCGTCTCAGTATAGGGAAAGTCACATAACAATTTGACAAACACCAATGATTTCTTGGACTTAGATTTTATGAATTCTAAATCAAATTATTGTAGGATAACTAAATTATTGTAGGATAACTATCCATTATAATATTTTCCCCATAGAAACTATCTTGTACAAATATAAAACATAGGGTTTCATTCTGAAATCACTGTTGTTTTACGTAAGAGAATGTAGTGACTAAATCTTTGGACGACTTGTGTTGGGTGTGTGTTATATTATTTCCACGACTAGGCGCACACATGAAGCAGAGGGGGTTAGAGAGGGGCGGTAGACCTACCTTCATTATGGCCATTGCAACAGGGGGGAGGAAGCTCCCCTTCTCGGGGGGTTTCCCCCCACGAGGTTTGGGGTAGTGCCCCCGAGATTTTTTTTTTTTTTTTTTTCGACCCTATATTAGGTGGGCATCCTACCTTATGGTTTGTACATGGGTTTTTACACTGTTTTGGTCATGATGGTTTTCTTCCCATGGTAATCTTGTAGATAATGGTCAAGGAAAAAACATTATGTTCTAATCTGGGTTAATGGATGGGGGTTTATGAAGATCAACACACCTTATAATAATATAATATATATATATATATATTATATATATATATAATTAAATATATATAATAGAATATATATATATATATATATATATTATATATGTGTGTTATAACATTAAAAGGAATATAATGAAAAATTAATCTGGTAGTCTCGGTTTTGGGATCCAGGGGAAATATATGTGTATTTGTTTTGTGTTTCTTGTCCATATATATTTTCTGATTTTTTTTAAGAATTTGTTTGCTTGCAATTTCTATACAGGGTTAAAACCTACAACTTGAATGGTTGTCAAGGCCAATTTCTCCACATGTGCATATTTTATCTCAGTTTTCATAAGATTTCTGCTCAAATAATATATCACATGCTCATCATTCAACTCATCTTCCTAAAACAAAACTATGCCAATGGTGACATCGGATGCAACTAAATACAAAAAGTAGTCTTGATGATAATCGGGAAAATGCAACAACGATGTATGAGTCAATGCATGTTTGAGTGCATCAAAATATTTTTGAGCAACTCCATCCCATGTAAATGAGATGCCCTTTTTCAACAATTGAGTAAAACCTTTAGTTATATCCACATGGTTTGGGATGAATCGACATAAAAAGTTCATTTTCCCTTGAAAACTTTGGAGTTGGCGCAAGTTAGAAGGAGGATGCAAATTAAAAATAGCCTCTACCTTAAGAGGATCGACATGAATGCTTTCCTTTGAAATGAAAAATCCTAGTAATCGACTAGATTGCACACAAAAAACATATTTGTGAGGTTTCAAGCATATATTGTAGTGTCGACATCGGATAAAGATAGCTTTCAAATGTGTTGGATGATCTTCCCATTTCAGCGAATGAGATGGTAAATAATCCAAATAGGGTTGTACAATATGCTTGATATCATGAAATACGTAAGACATGGCCCATTGAAAGGTTGCGCTAACATTATTTAATACAAATAGGATTTTTCGATAAGAAAAATTCCCCAATGGACAGATGAACGTGGTTTTATGTTGATCAGGAGGGAGTATGTTGATTTGGTTGTATATGGGAAATCCATCCATGAAAGAAAATATTTCGTTATCAACACAATCATCAATGATTTGGTCGATATAGGGGGTAGGATAGTTGTATTTGCGACAAGCCTTGTTAATCCCTATAATATACACATACTCTTATGGTCCTTTTATTTTTTTTAACAAGAACAATATTGGAAACCCAATTAGTCAAGGGAACATGATAGATAAAACCTGCTTTAAGCAATTTTTCAACCTCAGCTTTGATAGCAGCAACCTTTTGTGGATGAAATCGACGTAATATTTGTATAATAGGTTTAGCATCCAGATAAGCCTTAATTTCGTGAAAGATGATACTCGGGTCAATTTCTGGCATTTCCTCATAGGAGCAGGAAAAGGTGTCACAAAATTTTTGAAATAGTGTTTTGTACATTTGAATTCCTTCAAGTGAGCACGAAGCACCTATGTGAATTTTCTCGATAATTCTTGATTTGACTGAGATATCAATTGAAATCATTGTAGATATGTTTCCCAAATTCTTTTCAGATTCAGATTGAAGAACTAAGATGGGCCATTCAGGATTATCTACGATTGTTGAATTTAGGCTTCTATGATCCATATCAAGTTTTTTGAGAAGAATTTTCGGCGAAAATCACATCACATTTCATTTGTCGACGCGTTTCAAACCAACAAGTGTGGTTCACCATCAGGACAAGTTGAAGAACCAAACCATGGCAACAGGATAAATAAAGAGAGAAGATCATCCAATGACTATATTTGACCAGGAACGACTACATTTGACTAGAAAACGGCTACAATAGATTGGGAAACAGGATGGGACCAAGAGAAATGGAAATGGACCCAAAATTAGTTAGTTTTATATTATTTATTTTGTAATTTCTTGTATTACACTAAACCAAAGTAAACTAAGAACTAACTAATAAAATTTATATTATTTAAATCTTCTAAAACTAGATAAAGAAATATATTATTATTATAATATAAAGAAGAAATTATAAAAGATGAATATAATTATTAATCTTTTATTATTTCTTCTTTATATAATAATAATAATATAATTCTTTATCTAGTTTTAGAATATTTAAATAATAAAAAGTTTATTAGTTAGTTCTTAGTTTACTTTGGTTTAGTTTAATACAAGTAATTACAAAAGAAATAATATAAAACTAACTAATTAATTAACTAATTTTGGGACCATTTCCATTTCTCTTGGTCCCGTCCTATTTCCCAATCTATTGTAGCCGTTTTATGGTCAAATGTAGCTATTCCTGGTCAAATATAGCCGTTGGATGATCTGCTCTCTTTATTTATCCTGCTTCCATGGTTTGGTTCTTCAACTTGTCTCGATGATGAACCACACTTGTTGGTTTGAAATGCGTCGACAAATGAATTGTGATTATCTACAATCTCAGGAAGAAATACAGTAGAAAAACTGTTCTTGATTTTATCAAGGTCAGGAAGACAAGATGAACGATGATGATAATTGTCCCATGGAATTTTATCCAAAGTTATAGTCTCCATAATACTTTAATCAATTGGAAACATATTGTCAAAATAATTAGGAAATGAAATTAGTTATAACCAAGGTAATTGAGAATAATCATCAGTGATCACATTCATTCAATCAATTTGTGAATGTGGTGGATCGGAAAATGTTTGAATTTCCTAATAATCCAATTCAAGTGGCATTAAAGGAACCTGTTGTGTGTGGAGCATGATTGTTCAGAGGTCTTTGTTTCAACCGGATGTATACCCCAGGAAGTTTGTACACCCCTCCACGCGGGGGGGTGCGGGGGTCCAATCCTCCTTGGCTGGGGGGTTCGGGGGCCAGCGCCCCCGAAGCTAAAAATAGATGTAAAATTGCCTTGTAAAAGTATAGTAATTTCTAGTCAATCTGGGCCGTTCATTAGCCGGATGATATGACGGTAGAACTTATGTTTAGTTTAGGGTTTTTTTCCCTAGAAGGCAACCCCTCTCTTTGTATGAGGGCATTGTATTTGAGGCTATGTAATAGATGTGTATTTTGTGAGCGAGAAACAGAGAGGTGAGGCTGTGAGAGAAAACAGAGGATATTACAGCGGATCTGCTGTAAGTTGTGTCTCTTCATTTTGTTGGATAATAGAAAGGAAGGACTAGCTGTTCAGGGTGGACAAAGCCCAAATTGGGTGAACCACGTATATCTGTGTCTCTCTTGTTTTATGTGTTTTCTGTGTTTATATTTCTACAATATCTTATGTCGTTACCATACAAGGTTAATTCATATTCTAAAGGAACTATCCAAGGATTAGGATTCTATAGTGCTTTATGAGATCATGTTAACCTGGGCAACATTAGAAGGAAAATTCGGTGGAGGGAGTGCAAAGGTTCCCATCAGTGATGAATCCTTAAGTAAACCAACACCAATATCCTCATATGGAGGAATCATTTTCCCTACAAAATGTACACTACCAGTAGAGTTAGGGTCAGAAGTATAATAAGACAACTGGTCTACTTTTACTATTCTCCCTTGATGGGGAAATAATATCATGCGAAAAAGTGATGAGACCACTGCAAGCATAACATAGGTCCAACTTCGACCGAGTAAAATATTGTAATCGATTTGAGCATCAACAACTTCAACTTCGATTGCAACTATCTTACCTTCTAACTCTATTGGTAGATCATTTAAGATCTCGTAAGGATGAAACCTCTTTCATAAAAGGATTTTAAAGTGGTAGGATATTGATTGATAGTTGGAGAACCTAAAGCTTTCCAACAAGCAATAGACATGATACATGTAGAGGATCCTCCGTCAATAACTATGTGAAACACTCATTTAGTTCTGAAAAAAATCAGTATTTGGAATGCTAGTTGATGTGGGAGTCTAGGTATATGAATTTCAAGATAAAAGATGATAAGATTATAATCTTGAGGATTAATTGTTTCAATAGCTGAAAAATTAAATTTATTTGTGATGGACATGTTTGCAACACTTCAAGAGATGAAACTGTTGGAGGAGACATCACCAGGTCTTCAACAATGTTGTAGTTTTGAGTAGCTCTAGCATGTGGGTTGAAAGATTATTTTCAAACAACACCTTTGGGAGGCGGTCGAATAATAATGTTAGGGTTTTCTTTCTGAATTTGTAATGGTTCAGAAGGAGGAGGAATTAAATTGGAAGGTTGCGTAGATGGACTAACATCGTTTCCATTTACTATGTGAACCTTAGATCCATAATCTTTTGATATTGTTTCTACCATAACTTGTCGCGAAGACATCATCATGATATCTGTTGATAAGGAAGAAGAAGATAGATTATGTGAAACTATCTTACTATATTTAGAAGGAAAATGATCCTTCAAATCAATAAGAGTTGGAGAACCTTTTATGAATTTGGTAACCTCTGCCCGATGTGGGCATTCCTTAATGATATTCATTACAGATTAGGAGAGGATAATGAGGTTTAATTTTTTCATCAGTAGGTTAATTTTTAGTTGGTTTCTCTTTTTGAGAGGCATTTTGTTTTGTTTTACCTTTCCCCTTATTTTTACCTCCAGATGGTTGATTCTTGCCAGTAGATGATTCTACAACATTAATTTTAGAAGTAATTTCCAGAGAATGGTTTCGCTAGTTGAATCTTGTATAGCCAAAGTCTGAGTGCTTTTAGAATTATTCTTTTTACTCTTAGACTGATGGCCAATAGAACCAATTACACCATCAACGATGTTAGATCCTGTAGGAGTTGAATCTGGTTGATTTAAAATTGTTGGACGAGGTAAATTTGGGATTTTCTTGTATAAGGTGCCATATTGTGTATAGGGTAAGTCTAAGTATTGGGCATGAGAAATTACTTTCTCTTCTGTTACAACACCTCCCTTAGAAACATCCTCAATGTCATCAGGAAGTAATGATTTTGTAAACCATTCAGCAAAAGTTTGATCTGGAATAAAAAACTTGACTAAATGACAACTATGTCTCCATTCATGTATATGATCTGAAATGTGAGTAGATGTCGATTGTTTTAGGGAAGTCAAAAGTTCAATATTAGTGTAATATTGAATTGGTAACTGAAAACGTGTCAAAAATGTTGTTGTTAAACAATTGAAATTATGGAAAGAAGCACGAGGTATCTCAATGTACCATTTTGCTGTCGAACCGGTTAAATTTCGTTGGAAAAGGTGTAACCTGATAGCATCATCCATCAATGAATTTGACACACACAAAAGATGATATGTTATAACATGATTTGACGGGTCCTCTCCTAATTTACCTTCAAATTTCGGTATATCACTTGGTAACTTGGTAGGAATTTCTAACCAAAAAGGATAATAATAGATAGGATCATTTGTTACCCGGGATAAATCTAAAAAATCTAAGGTTGCGATGAATGGTAACTGCTAGTTGAAGTCTTGTTATGGATTTTGATAACCCTGAGGGTTAAGTCCAACCCCTAGAGGAGGATACCCAGGATATCCTGGAATAACTTGTGTAGTTGATATTTTCATTCCTCCAGGGTAACCAAGGTGAATCGTACCAGGTTGCAATTGAAAAGGAACTTGATAAGTATGACCAGGGTATGGTTGACTATGGAAAGATGAAATTTGACCTGTTTGACCCAAGTAATATTTCCCCTGTAAAGGTTGACCTTGAGCAAATTGACTTTGAATAGGTTGAATCTAAAAATATTGACCTTTAAAAGGTTGGTTTTGAAAAGTTTGACTTTGAAAAGGTGGGCTTTGAAAATTTTGACCTTGAAAAGGTGGGCCTTGAGAAGCTTGACCTTAATACGGTGTTTGCATTATCCCTATACTGGGTTGTCCAATAGGAATCTGTGTTGTAGGCTAGAAAGTAGGACCAGTTTGAAAAGCAAATGCCTAAGGGGTAACCTATGTAGGTTGTGGAACAAGTATTTGAGGGGTAACTTGGACAGTCATTTTTGATACTTTTAGGATAGGTGTCTGAGGTGAAATTTGAACTGGTTGTTGGACAAATGTCTAAACAATGGACTAAATAGGTGTTTGAGGTCTACTTTGAACTAGTTGTTGAATAGGTTGCTGAACTAATTGCTGAACCGATGTTTGAAGAATTCCTTGGATAGGCTGTTGGACAAGTGTTTGCGGAATCCCTTGGATGGGTTTTTGGACAGGTATTGAAATACTTGGAATAGGTATTTGTGGAATATATTGTCTAGGTAAGCTCAATAGGTTGATAAAATGACACTTGTGGAGCAATTGGAATAAGTTGTTAAGTAAAAGAAGGGTTCCAAATAGTATTCATCCTAGGGTAAGGAGCACTAATCAAGGGTTGAGGCACAACAGGTTGACTTGGACTGACCTGAGGTATCTGACCATAAGTTCTAGTAAAAGGTTATCCTCCAACTGTAGGATATGATATGACAATAGGTTGTCCTCTAGGTGGAGGATAAGGTGGTTACCCTCCAGGCAGGTAATAAATACTAGTTGGGGTTACTTTAGGATTACTTAAGTTACCAGATACCATGTAAGCATATTGGTTTGATGCCAAAGGTGCTTTAGGAATGGATGTCATTCTATGAACATTAGATGTAGATAAACCAGATTACCAAGTAGAAACTTGAGGGGAAGGAGTAACTCCTGAAAAGTTTCCAGTAAGTGACTCATACCCAGGAGGAACTGAAGGACCACCATACAATAATGATTCTGGAGAGCTAGTAAACATAGGGGTATCAATGGTTTGACTCCCAGCAGGGAATTATAACATGGCTTGTCTTGGTGAAAAGTAAAAAGGAGTGCATAGACGTGGAAGACCTTGACCGAGAAAGTCCAAGGGGGTAGATTAGTAAGGATCGGTTCGGAAAGGATCAAAAGGAACTCTTGGAAAAACTATTGGTTCACCAGTAGTAACTAGAGCATGAGGTGATTCTTCATCCTCATTCTTAGTAATATCTTCAATACTAATTAAACCATAAGGCTTTCCTTCGAGGTGAAGGTGGTTCAGGAGTAAGAGCTATAATAGCTGAAGGTGATTCAGGTTGAGAAATATCAGACTCAATAACTTCAACTTCTGGTTCAATTAGTTTCATGTCTGAAACTTATCTGATATCAGATTCACTTTGAGTAGCTTCAGTAACTCCTGGTCTAGAATGGACTAAGCCTGATTCTACTTTTTGGGTTGGAACCACTTCAGTTTCCACTGTCTCAGATTCTACAATTGTAGATGTTCCGAGTTGTTCCAAGGTTCCAAATCTTGTTGATTTTGACTTCTCAGTTTTAATATTTTATGATTGAATAGGAGTATATTCAAGGGGTAAACCTTGCATTCTACGCGAATGCTTGCCGAATTAGCCACAATGAAATTTTATTAAGAAACCGAATAATATTCAAAATCCACACCTAAGGTCTCTAAAAACTAAGAATAAGAAAATAACATGCACTATTAAATCTAAGGAATCAAACCATGCAAACAAGCTTTCCATAGTGAAATCACTAGTTGGTGATGACCACCGTCGTAGATATCAATGTGAAAAGTTGCTAAAGATAGAGCAGGTGGAATTAGTTACGCTAACAACCTATTTAATGTACATGATCTGGTGCAAGTAATCTTCTCTTATGCCATCTTGAGTGAATAATACCCTCCAAAAAGGCCTGATTCTAGCCAACATTTGTTCCAGGTATAACAAAGACTTCCCCTCCACCGTCACCTTGGGTAATAACCCTAAGATTATGGTCTCTAAGGTTACCACTTGATACATTTTAACCTGGGGACATAGTCACAGATGAGACGTACAAGCAAGGGGAGAGTAACAAAGCTCAATCCCCTTGAAAGTTCCTCAACATGGTTAATCTAAGGTTTACTTCCAAGTGACTCCCAAGTAACTATCAACATTGTTTTTAATATATGTAAACCATAAACAATGAAGTGGTGTTGATCACTTGACTGGGTCCGACATGATCTCGTGCTTAAATCCTTTGTAAGGGGATTTTCCCAGAGCCAAGTTGCAGTAAATAGATTTACTCCCTATCGCAAGATTCTAATGTTTGTTTGCAGCTTTGGAAATTTAACTCACTTCCCTATTCCAAATCCCTACAACTTGATCTAATGTAGGTGAAAAAGAGCCCTAAAATAATAAAAAGTTCTAAATTGATTTTATTAGCTTTGTTTTTTAAAGTTGTTACTTACTCAAAGGGTAAATGTACGTGAAAATATTGGTTTTATGACTTGATGCAAAACCTTAATGCAATCGAACATGGAATTGTAATCTTTTCTTTTCAATGAATTTCTAACTGAAGTAAGGAGGGCGCCTTTTCAAAATTTCAAAGAAAATGCAAAACTCTTAATTTCCCACTATATTCCTTTTCATGAATGCAAATTTTCAGTTTCGAATGACCCAAATGCAGAAATTAACTTTAAAATTCTATTCACCCAATAACTCAAAAATCGTGAAACTTTCCTTTGACATACAATCACTCAAAAATTTCCAAAATTCACGAGGAAACGAATCAAAATCTTAAATGAATTTCTCCTAATGAATGCTATGAATTTAGTGTTGTCAAGAGTACAATTATGAAAAACTTTAGCACTGAAAGACGAATGAATTTTCATTTCAAGTTCAAGAAAAGAAGCACTTTCATAAAAATTACCCATTCTTGAAAATCATTCCTTTTCATTACCGAAACAATCTTTCACAAAAAAGTAAAATAAACATAAGATCTGATCTGTTCGAAAGAAGAAAGATAGGGAGATAGAAAACCAAGACCAATCGATCCTTCTTTTGATAGATCCACAACACACCAGATGAATCTTTTACCCTGATTTGTGAAAACAAGAAATTTTCAAGAAGACTCTTTCACAACACTCATCTAACTTGACAAAGACTTTCAAGCGTAATCAAATAGAAAAAAATAAAAGTTCCTGGACTTAGTGAAGGTAAAAATCAAATTTTCAAAAATTTCAGGTATGTGCATTTGCAATAGTTCAATCCAGTGAGCATACACACTATTGCTAAAGGATAAGTGTGCATAAATACGATTTGTACCTAAAGGTAAAGTGCGCACAGAGGGAAACTTTTAGAAAAAATAAAAATAAACCAAACAAATCATAAAATCCAGAATTTTCAATATTTTTCAAACACTAAGAGAGGGCTATGGAAAAAAGGATCAAAAGTCAAAACAAGGAGATGATGGAGAACGAGATGATCCCCAATGGAGTTGTCAATTCATTAGGAAGACTAATCCTTCTTGCGGAAAAGATGGATCTCCCTAGATCTCAAACATAATCTAGTAACAAACAAGAAAGCAACTTCCACCTTTCCTTAACTTATTATTGATTGAAACAAGTAATATCCAAGGAATGACTTACTATTTTAACAAATTTCATGTTGAATTCCTATCAATGCATTCCATAATTGGATTCTGATTGATTCTTTAGAGACCGTTCCAATTCTTTTGACAACTTTTCCATGATATTTCAAACGAGATCTGCATAGACAAAAACACAAAAAGGATCAAAGAATCTAGCATATAAAAACATAGATAAATGAAGTTTTTTACTCGACATACATCATAAATTGAATCAATAACCAGTCATTAACTATGTGAATGATCAAGGAATCTCATAAATGATATAAAGAAAAATTTCTTTTTATTGAATAAAAAGGAGACCAAACTTACAACCTCATTGCCTTAATGTTACAAGCCTCTTCCCCCAATCTGCAACCTTCTCCTTTGATGAAAAATATTTCTAGCCATATTTTTGTAGCATAAGCCTACCTTAAATGGTCCTTTTAAATCCTCTGGAATGTGTTTAATTTATAAGACAATAGGAGGATAATTGGGATCATCTTCCTAAGGGATGAGATCCACAAATGGTGGGATAGGGGATCCATAAAGAGAGGGAAGTAGCTCCATGATGGGAGGGATTCGGCTTGAGTAAGCATGAAGTTGAAGATGTTAGTTGGGAAAGTTTTGACTAACAAAGCTTATCGACTTTACTTTTTATTTTTTAGTTGCATTGAGTCATGTGTGCATGCCATAGTGTAATACATAGCGTACTTTGAGCTGACCCTAATGGTCACTTCCGCGTATGTGCAAACACTGACTAGGGAACTACACATGCAGTGAAAAATAGGTTTTTGCTTGTAATCCAAGAATTTCATTCTCTTTGGGATTGTTTAGGTTCTAGCCTTGTATTGGGATGATTTGGAACACCTTGATGGATAGCGAAAGATACAAACTCATGGTCATTTTCCTAATGAGACAAAATGGCGTGTAACAAACAATCATCTATTTAATCAACCCGGGATATACAAAAAATCATAAATTTGATATTGCTTGGTTATAAGAAAAATTTACTCTTTACTCCTTTCTTAAAAGGATCAATCAAATGGTTCATATGTGATTTTTATTCTAAGTAAAGTCTTGGAAATAAGTCATAATCACTACTATAAACTAAAGTTTTGAAGAGAAGCTGAAGTCTTGGGAAAAAACATGTGAACAATATTATAAATTAAAGTTTTGAAGACAAATGATAAAGAGTTGAACATAGCGATTTTATTATCACAACACTTAATGCAATTTTTTGAATAAACAAATAGTCATTTCATAATTTAAATGATAAAGAGCTGAAAATAGGGAAGGGATGCCAATTGTTGTGTGCCCTCCCTACCACGTCTGCAAACATTCACCTAAACGAAACCATGGTTGTACGACACCCATTTGACCAGAATTTCCACCTATCGTGGTGGGTGGGCACTTCAATGTAGCCGAGAAAACCAATTTTCCGGCTGTGGTTTAGGGTTTCCAATTTATGTTCTCACCAAGCCTGTGTTATTTTGTTTGGGGCTAGTGTGTGGGAAATTTGTTGCGTCGACTGTTGTTCGCCCAACGTCCTATTGTTCACCATATAGTCAGTCATTCATCCACAATGTCGTCTTTGTTGTGATACCTAGTGTGTGGGGGGTTTAGGGTTTCACCTGTTGTGGTTGTTGAGGAACCCTAATGAAGGTTATTGCTCCATGCTCGTGGCACACAAGTTGTTGGTAGATTTGTCACTCTTTGACCCTATGCAAGATTTGGTTCGGTTCGATAGTGGATATGGAGTTTTCATGCTACAATGGGTTTTCATGAAGGTAAGATCTCATTCCGTAATTTTTCCTTTGATTTTCACGGGTTTTTTTTAGTTTTTTTGCAGTTGGTTCGAGACCTAACCCCACCGTGGATTTTTGCTACAAGTAAGCTTGGTCGTTGTTGCAGGGAGGGTATGGCGAGGGGTTGGGGCCTTTAACAGTGATGCGATGACATTTATGCATCTTGGTGGCTTCATCAGTGGTTGTCCGATAGGATTTTTAATCCAACCAGCTAAAACTCTGTGTTTGTCAACACATCCATTCATTTACTAGGAGTTGTAGTCCTTTTAGTGGTTTTATGAAAATGTGTTCTTTCTGTTTGTAATTTGGTCACTGTGGATAGTCATAAATATGTTTAGCATGATTATAATAGGGCTTTTCTAAATTATATGAGGATTTTTTGTAAATTTGCTTACAATTTTGTTTAATTATGTCAAGATTTTTAGAAATTGGTGTTCTGGATAGTAAAAATTAGGGTTTTTTGTAAATTTTCTTACAATTATTATAAATTAACTCAGGGTTTTTTGAAATTGATGTTCTAGACAGTAAGAAATTAGTGTTTTTTGTAAATTTTGTTACGATTATTGTAAATTAACTCAGGGTTTTCGGAAATTGGTGTTCTAGACAGTCAGAAATTAGGCTTTTTTTTTTTGTAAATTTTCTTATGGTTATTGTAAACTAACTCAGGGTTTATATAAATTGGTTATTTTTTATAGTCACAAATGAGGTTTTTTTTGAAGAAATGTTTGCACATAATTTTCCTATGGTTTTTGTAAAATTGAAGAAATGTTTGCAAATTTGGAGAAGGGTTTTCCTAGGGTTATTTCTTAGGCCTAATACATTCATTTTTTTGGACTCTTTGTTAGATTTGATATGATATTTCTTTTAGATAACAACAACATTTCCTCTTTCTGGTCACTCTTTAGAGATATGACACCAATAAAATATGATTTATAGAATAAGTTAATAGTTAAATTGATTTCTTTCACATTATCAACCAATAGAAATTCTTTGATTGTTGTGATGCCCCTTGTTTCTTGTGTCAATGTTTGGCCTTTGTTTTGAATAGTTTTTAGTATGCAGGGATTTTAATTTCACAACTAACAATTTTATTTGTAAAATGTTTTCACTGTGTAATGTGTTCGTGCAAACTAACATTCATTAAGATAACATAGTTTAAGGTTTCTGTTTTCTGATCTTATATTTTTAGTCTTTCTAGCATGAGGAGGAAGAGATGCTTCTCTTCCATTGATTTTGTTCAATATTAAATAATGATTAATTTCCAAAAGTTATTTTCCTATGCACCTAAGATGGTTTTTGTAAATTTGTAGTGTTTATTTGCAGAAATGTTTGCACAAAAATGTTTGGCATTGTTTTCACGAAAATGTTTGGCACTGTTGCAATGTCATGTTTGTTTGTAGAACCACTTGTTTGTTGTTTTTTTTGTAAAAATGAGGTTCATGCTTGGAATATGTGCTTGGACTAAGTTCTAATTATTCCAATTGCAATGGAAGGAAATCTATCCCCTGTAAGCATAGTTAGTTGAAACTGAATGCATTTCAATTTGTAATAGTTAGGGAGAATTAGGAGCTTGAAAATAAGCTCCAAAATAAATGGAGTCATGATGTTTGTATTGAACAAATACATATAAAATTTAGTATATTTCATGTTTATTTTGACACTTTTTGAATGTTGTGTTTGTTTGTAGAAATTAGGGTGTGTGCTTGGAATAAGTTATAATTATTCCAATTGCAATGGAATTCGAATTATCCCCTGTAAGCATAGTCAATTGAAACTGAATGCATTTTCAATTTGTAATACTGAAGGAGAAATTAGGAGGTTCAAAATGAGCACTAAAATCAATGGAGTCATGAAGTTTGCATCGACCAAGTACATGTAAAATTTAGTTTATTTCATGTTTCTTTTGGAACTTTTGCAATAATGTGTTTGTTTGCAGAACCATTTGCTTGTTGTGTTTGTTTGCATAATTGAGGGTTTATGCTTGAAACCTGTGCTTGGAATAAGTTCTAATTAGTCAATTGCAATGGAAGTAAAGCCATCCCCTGCAAACATAGTCAATTGGAACTAAATGCATTTTCAGTTTAAAATAGTGAGGGAAAACATAGGAGGTTGAAAATGAGCACCAAAATAAGTGGAGTCATGATGTTTGTATTGACCAAATACATGTAAAATTTAGTTGATTATTTCATGTTTCTTTTGGGACTGTTGAAATGTTGCGTTTGTTTGCAAAACCATTTGTTTGTTGTGTTTGTTTGCATAAATGAGGGTTTTTTCTTGGAATATGTTCTTGGAATAAGTTCTAATTAGTCAATTGCAATGGACGCAAAGCCATCCCTTGTAAGCATAGTGAATTGGAACTGAATGCATTTTCAATTTGTAATAGTGAGGGAGAAATTAGGAGGTTGAAAATGAGCACCAAAATAAATGGAGTCATGATGTTTACATAAACCAAATACATGTAAAATTCAAAACCATAATGTAATCCATATTATCTTTTTAATTTGATAGAGTTTCTTTATACTAAGAAAAAATAAATAGTAAACTCCAAAGAAGGTGCCAGATCAAATACTTTCAATCTCTCACATGTTATATTGCTTATGGCCAAATGCAAACTTCCATTAGTCCTTAGCTGTGCCATGCATTTGATGAATATGTAATTCATAGTTATTATAAAACCCTTACCCCGTCTTATAGATACTATAAACCCTTAAACCTTTACCCTTATTATAAACACATTGTTACTGTTATTGTTATGGTTACTGTTTATGATTTTGGTCATTGTTTGCTGTTACTATTGACTTAGATTTAAGAGCTATGACATTGGGCTAATGGGCCTCTGCCCATGTTAAAACTTAGTCATGGTTATGGTTAATATTTACTATTACTATTATAGTAATTGTTTACTATTACTTTTCACTATTTTATGGGGTTTTAAAATTATAAAAAGTAATTTGTTCAAGATTTAATTATTCCCTCATTTGTTATTTATTTAACAACTCAGAGAAGAATCTGTTGTTGTAAATCATATGGTATGTAAAGGTAGAACAAAAATTCCATTTGCATTCTTAGTTAGGAATTATCCATTGTAATAGACTATGAATGTTGCTTCTAAAATGAATTTTCATTACAATGCCACAAACATTATGGAATAAAATGACCTAGGTTATAATCCAAAATCCTCATGTAACAAGAAAAAGAGTCAATCCATCCAAAATATTCATCCTAATGCAGTTACAAGAAAAATCATATGAAACCCCTATGCTTGATGGCCTCCAGAATCTTCAGTGCCCAAATTTGTTGAGTTTCTTGCTTGAGCCAAGTAGGTTGGCCTACCTAATAATGGATGATTAGGATGTGTTGGATTGCTACCATATGATTCATTCCATTTTTCCACTTGTATCCATGGAGGAATTGATAACCCATATCTCACGCTTGCACTACTAACCCCTGCATTAAGTGGTGTTTGATAATCATACACAAGATTGACACTTGCACTATTAGGAATATAGCAAGTGGGTAAACCCCCATTTTGATATCGAGGGACTTGGGTGTTTACGAGGTATTGGAATAATGGTGTTTTATCTGCAATATGGTCCAATGTGTTTGACGTCATCTTGGTTTCATTAACTGTGCTTGCATCATTGTCAACCCTATTTGTCATCCCTTCTTATTTTTAAAGCATTCATTGAGCCTTTTTTGTTGTTGTAGGTTTTAACCATGTATAGAAATTACCTATAAACGAATTCTTAAAACAGAAAAATAAACAATGACAAGAACATAAAATATACACAAATAGTTTCTCCTAGAATCCAAACTGGGAAAGCCAAATTGATTTTTCATTATATTCCTTTCAATGATACAATACATATATATACATGTTGAAGCATTCATAAACCCCAATCCATTTACCCTAGATTAGAACATAAATGTAGTTCCCTTGACCAAATCTACAGAATACCATGGGAAAAAACCACCGTGCCCAAAAACCCATACGTGAAAATTATGCACAAAACCATGGGTAGGTTCACCCACCATCTTTGGTGATCTGAAAATGGGGCCTAAAGGCTTCTTGTCTAGCTTACAAGAACCTCTCCCACTTCCAAAGCTTATTTATTCCCAAGATCTAGTGATTAACCAATTGTGGAACTAATGTGCTTGAAAATAGGTGTATGCTTATGTTATTTTTAACTGACCAAATGCCTTAAGTTCTATTGCTTATGCTGATATGGAAATACATATAACAATAAATGATGTAGCAATAAAAAAAACACATAGAACAACAATGTAATATGGATTTCACCCAAAACTCTTGGGCTACGTCTCCTTGAGCTCTAGTCAACTCAACTAGGATCTCTGGGAATATCGCTGAAATCTTTTTACAAGCTCCACGCTCAACTCCATCGTATCACACAGAAACAATGGGCTTAGAAGGCCATCTTATCCATGGATCTGAAGCTCTCCAGCTTTTTGGCTCTAGCTCTCGGCTTTGGCTCTGGCTCTGGCTTCTCTGAGCTCTCTCTCTCAGCCTTTGCGTGCCTCTGTAATTTACCTGACCTCCCAGCGATTCTTCAGCAACCTTCCAGTGACCTCTTTCAGACAAGCATCTCCCTCGCAAACCTTCAGCTCCCTTCAACACTTCTGCTCTCTGTGTTTTTATCGTGCATCGGTTACAGTCCTCCATCATTGAAGAAACCGACTGTTTCCTCATGTCAAGAATTTGTTTACAAATGGAAAAGAATAGGCAGGTAGGGAAACCCGGTCATTTTTCCTTCCTCTGGCCGTGCCAGCCAAATAATGGAAATACATAGGAAACACACACAAAACACATCATGGACCTTTATCTTAGACTTCAAATATTATGGAATCAACCCTATAAATCTATTGGGTCCATCCAAATATCGCTTATCGATATCGCTTAGGTGGGAGGTCTAAGAACCTCAATACACGGGAATACACAAAAATCCCGAATTCACGGATTTCAAAATCTATGTAATCGGGTCTATAATCCCTTTCGGGTCCGCCATCCATCGTAATATCGTAATCACATTGTCGCATGGCCAAATGGCCAAAAACCCATTTACACGGGAAATACATTGAAAATCCGAATTTCCGGATTTCAAATATTATGGAATCATGCTTATAAACTCCATTAGGTCCGCCCTTTATCACAAGTCGCATATTGGCATATCGCAGTGCGTTGGCCCTTTATATCAGGGCTTCTCTGATTGCCGATCACCGATCGCTATCGGCCCCGTTGCTATATCACAATGGTAACGACCCAGGGGTTCTTTCCTTTGGTCACGCTGATCGCCGATCCGCCGATCAGATCTTGACCGTTGATCTGCGCCCTTTAATCCGATGACTGATAGTCTGTTTTGGGCGCGCAACTTGCACGGGGATTAATAGCCCAAAAAAGCGGTTTCCTTTCTCCTCCACCGTGCCACGTGTCAGCCAATGTATGGATTCAGGAGGAGCCCATCCTATACCACTTAGCGCTTGAGGCCCGCTCAAAATACCGCTTATGGCCTTCCTTTTGGAATTCAAAAGGTTCACCTGTTTGGTTTATAAATCTGATGGGTCCGCTGAAGGCCTTTGCACCTGTTTTAAGTCATTTCCCTTTGTTTATTGCGATGTGATGAAGAATGTGATGTGATGGGTTTCTAAGGGTTTTTTAGTGTTTAAAACACATTTTCCCTTAAGTCCCATTTATATAATAATTTGCCTCATTTTCAAAGGACAAAGGCAAACTTCTTTTTGCGATAACTTCTTCATTCGAAGTCCATTTTAGCCCATTCAAGTTGCAGTAGATTCAGAATGAAACGATCTACACAATGGGGCTATTTCCAAGAGCATCCTCAGACTTTCATTTTCCTCTGTGAGGAACAATTTAGACTTAGAAGTCTATCTTAGATCCATTTTTATAATTTGGGTTGCCCCCCATCCTTGGGTCTGCCCAACTTGTAACAACCCTAGTGAAAAATCCATGTAAAAAGTTAATAAAGGAAAAATAATAACCACAGTTGATCGAAAACATATTCCAAGTTAAATGTTGGGCAAAAACATAGTGATGGGGATCAGTGGTGATTGATTAATGGCTAATAAAATTGGCAAAGGCAATGTTAAAGGCTTTGGAAAGTAAAAATGGCATTTTGGCACATTTATTTATGAAAATAATGGAAATTAGGAGAAAAGGGAGGTGAAAGGTCACAGGTTTCCTGTGAGGAGGAAACTAAAGGAAAATGATGGAAAATTAAGAAAATAGAGGCTTCATTAATAAAAAGGCTTATGAGGATCAATTCACAGACTTTTGTCAGTTCAGTTTTGGAGCTCTCTCTCTATTCTCTCTCTCATGCTATTGGACACTTAGATTTTTCTTGGAGCACTCTTAGAGAGTGTGACATACTTGGATTTTTGGAGCAAGAAGGCAAATGAAGACCAAGAAAGCACAAGAGGACATCAAGATCAACAACTACAACGAGTTTTTCTTGCAGGTATTGAGTTGCATGTATGTTTTCCTCACTATTTTTGGCATGCATGTGGTTTATGGGTCATGATATGTCATTGGCATGGAGGATTTCCTGGATTTATAGTGGATTTGCCTAGCCTTTCTGTTATGACCCAACTTAAGAAAAGATAGAAAAGATAGATCAACGCCTTAGAATTCAGTCTCTTCGAAGGGGCAACCTCCTTTACATTACATAAATGAACAATTCTTGGATGATACAAATGACAAAACCTCCTTTCTATATATAGGAGTCTAAGGAGTCACAATATAACCCAGCTGACCTAACATAATAATATAAAGCCACAAAAATAACAATATAGGGATTCTATGGGGCACAGTAATAACAATATGGGGGCAATAGGGGCACAACAATATTAATAAGGGGTACAACTACCATA
>APFE030731672.1:84033-96054 GCA_000404065.3 Pinus taeda | reverse complement strand
GTTTGTTGTATAGCACAACACCTACAAACAAGGTATCCTCCTCGAATTATGCTAAGGTATGTTGGTTTATTGTGATTTGGTTTAGCTGACACGATATACCTTGCAGGAAGAATATCAAATATGACTAGCAAGATGGTAGAATACAGTTCCTGAGACTCTCCCTATGGATCAGATGAGTAGCGTGGTGTTGGGAACTCTTCTGATTTGGCAGACACACTGAGAAGTTTAAAGGAAGAAATAAAGAGCTATAAGGTAGACAATGACACAATCATACATGCATATGAGAAACAAGAAGAGGTAAATGTAGTGATACTTCAGAGTTTGTCAGAATTGCAGCGATAGGGACCGCTTTGGATCAACCATGAAAAAGAGGAAAAAACTAATGTGGCATATGGCAATAGGTCTCCACGTGGGTACATGTCGGATAAAGATGACACAGTTAGAGATGATATATTGTTGGACACTTCGTATAGGAGAGGTGATGGATGTAATTACTGTTTAGTCAATTTAGTGTGTCCTAAATTGCTACATAAGTTATCAATCCGAGAGTCATAAACTGATGAAGTGTAGTGCACTATATGTGCTAGACAACCCTTTTCTTACCTCACTGTTTTAGTTTTATCTTGTTTTGGGGTTTTGTTTTGTTGGTCTCCTAAAGTGGTTCAATGCAATGGAAATCCTAATCTGTTGTTAAAGCAAAATTTTAAAAATACTTTTCAAAGATCAAGTGTGGATGTAGAGTTGAAGATCTTGTGATAATTTCCAAACTTTGAACTTAGGAGATCTTAAACATGTTGTCTACAAAATCAGAACTTGAATGAGAGTGTGAATATGCAGCTATATAAACCAAACTAAAAATGAAGTGCTGAAAATGAAATTACTATCTCTGTTGTTCATCCTAATTGCAAAATTGAAATCTAATAAACTGCTGCAACTTAAACCAAAAAGTAAAGAAACTAGAAACTAATGATTAGTCAATAATTTCATCCATAATCACAACATTTCGCAAATTAACTTCTAAAACGGGGTTAAGCTAAAGGCTCCGGAAATATCATCATATGGCATGAAAGAAATGACATCTAAACTATCTAATTGCACACTAATGAAAGCAGAGCCAATTATTTCATCTATAATCACAATATTTCGCCAATTAACTTCTAAAATGGGATTAAGCTAAAGGCTCCGAAAATATCATCATATAGCATGAAAGAACTGACATCTAAATTATTTAATTTCACACTAATGAAATAAAAGCCAATTACTTCATCTATAATAACAATATTTCGCCAATTAACTTCTAAAACGGGGTTAAGCTAAAGGCTCCGGAAATATCATCATATAGCATGAAAGAACTGACATCTAAACTATCTTGAATAGTAAACAAATCTCACAAAGTAAAAGCATAAACAACTGAAATTGAAAACTAAGTTTTAGTAGAAGAAGTAAGTCTCAATAACACCACTTGATGCAAAAATTACACTAAGAAGCTCAAGCATAACCAGACTTAAAGACCTATTCTGAAGTGCAGCTATTAGTGTTAGTAAGAAATGTGACAAGCTGCAAAAAAATGTACAAGGTTAGAATGATTAAGATCATAAACAAAACATGATAAATGTACAATTTCAATGAGAGAAAATATACATGAAAATTATACAAAAACAAAAGAAGGACCTCAGCTACGCAGGGGCCCTCTGCACAACTTTGGACTAACACGTTGTTACTTCAAAACAGGCTCAAACAGCCATGTGAAAAACAGAGTCTTGTATTATGAAACAGAGTAATATGTATCTCAGTTATAGAACAACAAAATAAAATTATAATAACAATAATAAGAATGTCCTATTTGCGTTGCAAACGCTTATATTTATAGAGAAAATGGATAATTGTATCTCAGAGGAATTTCTTCAATGATAGACATGTGAATAGATCAAAATTCGAGGATTCAGCATCTCGGTTGCCATGAGCAGTAAATCTATGCGAGGTGGATGTTGGATTGTGTTATGTAGATGGCATGTAGGTGGCAAAAAAGGATCCACGAGTTCAGGAATGGCTTCGGGCTTCTTTTACGTGTAGGAACAGAGTTCTAGTTGTCATAGAACTCTTTGTTGACCTCCCTTTGACTGGGACCTTTCCTTTCGAATTTGGCTAAGTAAATAGGACCTCATCCATGCATGGAAAATTCCTGAGCTACCCATGTGTCTCATTCCTCCTACGGACACCTGTAACCTACAAAACAATGGAAGTGGCTACGAAATTGCCAATTAGCTACGGAAAGTGGCTACATTCCATAGCTGATAACCAAAACCTAGATCAAATAGCACACACAATGATATAATTTGAAAATCACTCAAATACACTCCTGAAATCAACCTATAACAACTTTTGATAGCTTAGGATGCACTGGCATGGGAAAATAGAAGAGAAAGGGTTTAAGAAAATGCTTGGAAGAGAGGTAGTTTTGGGGCTCAACAGTTACTATTCTATTTGTGGTTCTAATAGGCATTATGATCAACATATTTATCACCCTTACAAGAGGAGTGACAGGGGATATTTTCTAGATGAGTTTAAGAATGCAATTCCACCTACATTTGGTGGAGAGATGAAGAAATCACAGGATGCAGAGGTATGGTTGCTTGGTATGAGGAAGTTCTTTAGGTTGTAGGATTACTCAAAGAACATGAAAGCCAAAATAACTACATTAAGTCTCAAAGGTAAAACAAATATTTGGTGGGAAGATTTGAATAATGTTATAGGTATTTAGGAGGAGGACTTGACTTGGAATGAGTTCAAGAGACTATTCAAGAATAATAGATACTTTGATGGCAAAGGAAAACAATTCTATGAGGTAAAGATGGGATTGATGACAGACGAGGAGTACACTAGCAGGTTCTTGGATCTACTGAAGTATGTGTCTTATCTCAAGGAGGACAAGGCAATGATTTAGAGATTCACTAGTGGATTTACGATTTCATTCAAAGACAAGATTGAGTTTGATGAGCCTAGATCATTGGAGGAGGCCATCCGAAAGCTAAAGGATTTCTATGAGAAATCGAAGCACAAATCTGAGACTAAGTCGGACTGGAAAGGTAATGCAAAGAGCAAAGGAAAATGGGGCAAGAAGCGAGGAGCAGAATAAGGATGAAAGCTGGAAGCCTTTACAATGTTGGACTTGTACAGTAGAACATCATAGGAGATATTTTCCACAACATCAAGGTGGTAGACTACAAATCTATAGTGCTTAGGAGGCACAAACAGTGGGAGATGTTGGGCAGAGTATTGCTAGGATCTATGAAACACTGGATAACGGATAGGCAGACCATCAGGAATCTATCATTGAGATGGATGGTAAGCTTTGTGATCAAGTTGTTTCTTTTTTTATTGACTCTAGATCTAATTGTAGTTATGTTAATCCTGAATTAGTGGGTACATGTGGTTTGAATAAAGAAGTGCATGCAGAGTCTTGGTTAGTGAAGTTGGCTACAAGTACAAAGAAGTGAGCTCATCACTAGGTAAGAGCTTGTACATTTTATTTTAATGGTATTCCTACCTCAGCACATTTGAACGTATTACCGTTGGGATCATACAATATGTTGTTGGGTATGGATTGGTTGTACCTTCATAGAAACAAGGTGGATTGTTATGACAAAGCAATTGAGTGCTTGGATGATATTGGGGAACAAATAGCTTTGCGGGGTAAGAAGAAATCAACATCAGTTAGAATGGTGACAACTATGTAGGCCAAGCATAGTCATAGGAAAGGGTGTGTTTTATTTACGATGCACATTTCTAGTGACAAAGATATGGAAGTTGAGGATGCAGATGTTTTGAGCAGGTAGGCAGTTCTAGAACACTTTCAAGATGTATTTTTTGCAGATATTTTAGAGTTGCCACCTCACAAGGAAGTATAATTTTCTATTGAGTTGGTGCCAGGGGTAGCTTTGACATCAAAGGCACCTTACATGATGAGTACACCTGAGTTGGTAGAGTTGAAGCCGCAGTTGAAGGAAATGTTGGACAAGGGATACATTAGGCCAAGTGTATCACTATGGGATGCACCAATACTATTTGTGAAAAATAAGGATGGTACTCTCAGGTTGTGCATTGACTACAGGAAGTTGAAAAAAGTGACCATCAAGAACAGGTATCCATTATCGATAATCGATGACTTGTTCGATCAGTTGAAGGGAGAAACATTGTTCTTGAAGATTGATATGAGATATGGATATCATCAGGTACACATTAAAGAAGAGGATATCTACAAGACACATTTCTAGACCAGGTATGGGCATTATGAGTTTGTTGTAGTTCCATTTGGTTTAACTAATGCTCCAATTACCTTTATGTTCTTGATCAATAGTGTGTTGCGTCCGTATTTGGATAAGTTTGTTATTGTGTTCATTAATGATATATTGGTATATTTAAAAAATAAAGAAGAGCATTGCGATTATTTAGCAATAGTGTTGAGATTTTTTAGAGAGAAACAATTGTATGCTAAGCTCAACAAGTGCAATTTCTTTTAGAATGAGGTACACTACTTGGGACATGTGGTTTCCAAGGATGACATAGTAGTGGACCCAGAAAAGGTAAGATCTATCATGGAGTGGGAAAATCCTAGGAATATGAATGAGGTTAGATATTTCATGGGGTTAATAGGTTATTACAGGAGTTTCATCAAGAACTTCTCATATATTACTTATCCTATCACATCATTGTAGAGAAAAGTGGTGGGTTCCAGTATTGCAGCAATAATGATGCAACTCCTGGGACTCCCTTCTTTATTTTATATCAATCCGGTAGTTCATAACAAACTTGGAAGCGACGGTGTTGTATGCACAAGCACTAGCTCTTACCGCAGCTGTCACTTGGTCAGCTGGCACAAGTCTGCTAGGGGTTTAAGCCAACTTATATGAGCTCTGAGAAGAAGCTTTTTAACTGATGGACGAAAGCTAACTCAAGAGAAGCTAATCTACTTGCAGAAAGAAATTGAAACCCTGAAAGGAAATGCAAACCCTACTTTTACTAACTAGCCCTAATGATGCGAAAAAGAGAATGCAAGCTACTGAAAGAGATGCCATTACTTCTAGGAAGGTAAAATACATGTGTCTAAACTACTTCTATCTGAAGAAAACATCTTTTTGTATTTTTGATTAAGTTGTTAGATTTATCATGCATGTGCTTTCACTGTTTTTGACTGTGCAGAGGTGGATCGGCGAGAGGAAATGCTTGCAGGAGGTTGAGAAGGTTCAGAGAGGGCCTAAGGGGTCCCTAGCACCCTTCCTGAGAGTTTCACAGAGTTTGGCTTCCAAGAAACCGCTTACATTAGCTTCTACAGGATGTTCTGGAATTTCTACAGGATGTCTGTAATTTTCTACAGGATGTTCAGAAATGGGATTTTGCAGAATTGATGGAGGGAAAAAGGTGGAGGAATGAGTATGGAGGTGATATAGGGGTGTGAGGAGGTTCAAGACTTGGTGGATGGAGTTGAGGAGTGGCGCGGATGGTTAGATTTGTTCAAGGAGGGATGAAACGATGTTGCATAAGAAGATGAGAATTAGGGCAAAGTAAGCGAATGAGGCAAATGTAAGGTAAGGGTTCTAAGTGGAGGATGGAGCGGATGGAGTTGATGGAGTTTGGGCAGATAAAGAAGGATAACAGGTGCTCTACAAGTTGTTTTTCAAACTGGACAACCAAACACTTGGAAAATCAAAGACCTAGTTACGTTAGTCTATTCTGACCTAGATAACAACAGAGAAATGGAACATAAGTTTAATTGCAATGAAATCAGATGAAATAACTATGAAAATAAGCAATCATAACCCTAAGCATGCAATCAAAACTAATATCAAGTTCGGCAACTAAGAATCCAACACTACTAATTGCATGGTGAAGCAAAAGACAGTGCTTTTGTTGGCAGCAATGTCACCTTTGTCCCAGCTCACGATCCCGCTAAGGGAGAGGTGAGATCCGTGGTGTTTGATGGCCTTTTCCTGGAGATATTCCTTGTTACTAATCTATCAACTAAATCTGAACATAAAAAACCTATCTAATCATCAACCATGACCTATGTAACCAGCAAGATGTTGATCTACTTAACAGAAATTATTTTGCAAAGACATAAAAAACAAATAACAATACATAAAGGAAGCCTTGGCACTTGGGTTGGGCCCAAACCCAAGAGCTGCAGGCTCCTAAAGAAACTTAGAATTGATGCCAAATGAATTTGCTTTCCATTACTCAAAAATAGCCATGTTCATAAGAAAGCTATACAACAACAGCTACAAAAATGAGCTGAGAAAATAACACCACCCTAGTGCAAAATAACAACAGTCAAAAAAGTAAACTATGAAGGCTGAAAGCTTTCCTACTTATGCCTATGAGGGGCCTCAGCAGCTCTCCTTAACTTAAGGGGCTCGGCTGCTCCAACTACCAGTAAACAGTCACTTTTCACCAAGCTGCTCGGCTGCCTTTAGGATTCGTTTTGGTGGCCTGCTGAGCTGCGAGTTGAGGGTGGAGATTTCGAGGAAGGGACATTTAATGCAAGAGACATCCTTCCTACGAATCCTCACCCTTGTTCCTTCATGCTTGGCTGTCATCTTCGCTCATAATTGCTTGGCTTTGTTCCAAAATTTTGTCCAAAAACCTGAAATAACCATGTATTAGCCTTCTTGGTAAAGTGACCACCCTCATTCGTTCAACTAACATACACATACTCAAAAAACATGCATAAACTATGAAAAATGGTGGATTGTTCAAGAACAACTAGGCAAAATGAGCCCAATAAGTTACCCAATTCCGAGGCTCATCATCACCCCCCTGCTAAATGGGTTGCTCGTCCTCGAGCAACTAATCCAGCTCATCATCCTTTATAGCCTTGACCGCCTCCCTCACATCCCAAGCCTCTGAAGTGATATCTTCTTCACGGTCATGAAATCCTACTTTGCTTTCCACTTCTTCCCACTGCTTGTGTTCCTCCTCTTCTTTGACTCCCTCCAACAACCCTAAAAGCAAGGGAGGACTGAATTTTAGGCTGATCTAGTTGGCCTGAAGATTCTGCATGGATTGTTTGTAGAGGGGTACTCTCGCCAAGTCCTTTGTCATCCTTGTTGGGGTGTGGTATTCTCTAATTTTTAGGCTGTGGGGCAGTGTGTTCCACCTCCAGGTGCAAGCATGGACACAGTTACCCCCCAGCAGCCTCTCCATGTCATCAAAATGGGCTATGGCTTGAGCTTGTTGGTCAATGTAATCTAGTAGGGATTGAGAGTTATTTACCAAGTGCTAGTGGGCGTATATCAATGCTGAGGGGTCCTCCAGCTCTGCTATGATTATTAGTGGTTCGTTCAATTCCGTGTCCATAACATTTCAGACCTCTGCTGCTCTCTTTTCTTCATGATTTAGCCAAGAGGCCATGGCCATAAGTTGCATGTTCCCTACCACAGCGTTGGGGTCCCACAAGTTCATGTTGGGAAGGGCCAAGTTGTGCAGGTAGAACTCTGATAGTTTGGCCTTGCCTTCTGATGAGCTGCTGTCACATAGAGCCATGAATTGATAGTAGTTTTGAAATGGAGTAATGCCCCTTTGGGCCAAGGTGTTGATCTAAAACTGCAACCACTGATCCTTAAGGTATAGGGCGTATGATTTGGCAGGTCACCTACACTGCAGAGCTTCCATCGCCCAGCTAGCCATGCAGGCCAGTTGGGCCTCCTTTTCTTGCACCTGTTGTTTTAGAGACTGTATCTGCTGTGCTGCTTGCAATTCCTTTTCCTGTAGCTACCTAGTCAGTGCCTCAATCTCGGGCTGCAACCCCTCTCTCTTTTGTTGTTCATCAGTGGTTTCTCTGTCTGTTGTGGGCTCCTATTTTTGTTGCTGTTCTCCCAAGGTGTGGGGCCTATCTTCCATAAAGTGTCCCTGTAATTGTAGCTGTTGTTTGAGCAGCTCATTTTCTTCCTGTAGCTTGGCCCGTTGGCTGCTTTCTACACACCGTACCAAAGCCAAATCTTTCCTTGCCTCTTTGAGTTGTTCCTCTAAGGGACCTGTATTTGCCACACCCTTGGACTTGGCGATTTTCATCCAAGTGTGGGTCCTCACTTTCTCTTCCTCTAGTGCAAAGAAGAGCGGTACTGCAAATTTTTGGGGGATTATCCTTCCCGCCTCTAGCAAGTTATAGTAAGAGCCGAGGTTGGGTTGGGGGCTTGGTTCCTCAATTTTTCAATCTTTTCCTCCTTCTGGGATGATGTAGCTGTCTTTTCTTCCAACTCTTCAGTCTCCTTTAGCCTAGCCAGCGTTTCCTGTAGAATTGTTTCAGCATCCTGTAGAGAGGTTTTTGTGTCTAACATTTTAACCTTTTCCTTCCAGGTGGACATCTTCGGGCTTCCCTGTTCATAGATGATGGATGGCTTTGGAGGAGACCTTTCCTGTTGTTTAATTAGGGTGTCCACAATCGTAATTGGTTCTTTTGGCTGTGACTGGGGTCTGCCAGTGTTTATGCGCATGCTTCTTCTTGCCTTAAAATACATAGAAGGCTCCCTTTTCCTCTTCCCTTTTTGCTCTGGGGTTGTGCTTAAGGAAGCTAGCACCACTGCTGCATCCCTGGCCAGAATCTCAGGGGACTTCTCCTTCTTCTGCTCTGTTTTTGGGCTTCCTGTACAAGCTGTTCCAGACTTCCTGTAGAAACTGTTGCAGACTATTTAGTTGAATGTGTCTTTCATTTTAGCTCTTATTTGGTTGCATTGGTTGTGCCCTTCCTAGGTTGGGCTTTTTCAGTCCTTTCCGCTCTATTCTATAGTCTTTTCTCCCTGGGTGTTTGTGCCATTGGTCTTTCCATAGTTTTAGGTTCAGCATCTTGGCCTTTCTCTTGTTTCTCTTCTTGTTCTTTCTGTGGTGGTTTGTCCCGTGTTTCCCTACCACTGGATTTTTCTCTTGCCTCACTTTGTTCCCTTTCTTCATTGCTAGATGAGGTGAGTTCCTCGGCCAGAATCCTTATATTGTCATCTTTGGACATGCTGCGAAAAATTTCCCAGGAGAGGGGGATAGTGTAAGTATGGAGGGCATCTTCCACTAGGAGCTTGATGAGCCCATGATGGGCTACTTGATCCGGTGTCCCTTCCTGCAAATTTGTGCCACATTCAATCAATGATTGCAAGAGAAAATAGGGGATGCTTAACTTCTGCTCTGGGGGTAAATCCAACCCATGTCTTAGTTCTTTTAGCAACCGGAAATGATAGCCGTAAACAATACTAAACCGCCCCTCACTGGTAATGTATTTCATAATTTGGAGACTGGCTTCGCTCCACAAAGGATGTAAACTGGCCCTCCTTACCATGTTCTTATCTTCTGCAAACTTTTCCTCTGGTAGGAGGAATTATTTCTTGGCTTTTTGGTCTAATGCTCTCTCCTCTTTGCTCCAGGGTATCCCCAATGGCAGGTCAATGACTCGACTAATGAGTTCAGGGGTAAGCTTTAAGGTCAACCCTCTAAAATTCACAGTGGCCAGTGTCTTTGATTTAGGTTGCAGGGACATCAAGAATTCTTTCGTTATTTCATCGTCATGTCCCTGAATTTTGTCACAAAATGCCATCCAGTTTGCACGGGTGAAGAGGTCCACTACTGTGGGATGTTCATGCAATTTCCTGGAATCCGAGGGTTCCTTCCTGATAAACCCTCCTGGCATGGTGAGAGCTTTTTTTTAATGGTCTGAGCAGAAAGGGAGTGTTGTTTTATGTGATTTCCTCCTTTGAACTTCGAGGAAGGATCTCTCAGGTGTTTATATTTTAACTCTGCACCAATTCCCTGGTTCTAATGCTTTTGCTGCCCAAACTCGACTGTTTGTGTAGGGAGGAGGAAGTTTTGTTTCCACAGACAGGGTACAACACTTCAATTTTTTACTTCCAGCATACGTGCAACTTCAATTTTTTATATACAGTCTAGCCCTCTCAGTGCTTTATCTTTTCTATAGGAGAAATTTTTCACGGGAACCTTGGAGGAGAATGTTGACGCAGGACCGTCTGAGAAATTCCATGTAATTACACAGGAAAACTGCTATTCTTGACCCACAGGCAGACTTGTCTCTAATATCCCTACTTCAGATAGTTCAATTCACCACCTTTCGAAATATACCATGCAGGGAAAGTGTTTCTCGATCCTACCTCTCTCGGAACTCCAAATTTGTCGAAGGAAAGCTCAGGTTTCTCTGTTCCAGGAGGTTGTGCCGTACTTCCTGTAGAAATTCTTCCTGTAGGATGCTTGCCAGCTTCTGTAGGATGTAACTGTGCTTCTAAACGAGCTCGAGATGCGGGAGAACTTTGAAACAGGCCGAAAAGCTCAAAGGAGGACGACTGGTTAACGGATTGTGGAAGCAGAGGACGAGTAATTCGGCCAGGACGTTGCAAATGCGAATGAACAACGGGTGTGCAAGTTTTTCAGCCAAGCATTTTGAACTATGGTGCAATTCGTGGCAAGGGGGTGAGATGGCCAGACCGAACCATTATCCATCGTCATGGTCATCATTCTCCTGCATGTCCCTGGCCGCCATTACCTCCCCTCTGCCATTAACCACCGCCACCACTGACAGTCTGCCGATTTTCACCGACCGGACACTCCACATGAGTCGGCTACACGGCTCGTTGGCGAGTCTGAACGTAACTAAGCTCGTTCAGATCCCACGAAGTGGTGTAACTGGCTGAGGGTGGCCAGTTGACTGACCACCAAATTCGTTCAATCCAACCATTTTCACAGGCATGTAGTTTTGCGAAATATGGTTTATGTAATTGACGAATAAGGTTAAACACTTACCTGCGTGGCCATGGACGCGTTAGACAGACTTTGGTCTTAGAACTACTGCCTCGCTTGCTGCTGCCTCGTGCACGGGTGCTAGAGACCATTATTTTATTTGTTGAAGCTGCATGCATGGCTTTGGAACCCGATCTTTCAGTGACAAACGCTGCATGCACAGGTTCTGTCTGATCTCCGCTGTTGAGGAGGTGTTCACATCCAAAAGGAGCCTTCTTCATGTTCCCTGTGTGGATTTCAGCTGCCCCTGCTTCCAAAGTATGTGCCCCAGAGGATCAACTGCTACAGGATTCCTGTAGGATGTCATGTAGCTGCTTCTCCTCCTGGGATGCAGGCTAAACGAATAGGGCCATATTGTGGGCAAGGACTGGCTGTGTTGATGAAGAGCTTAGATGGAGCTTGAACAAGTAGAGTGTGTGAGCCTTTGTTGCTTGATTCGTCACTTGGAAAAGTTTTTTTCAATCTGAGGAAAACAGGGCTCTTTGTATGACTATGCAGGAACACATAACCAGGTGGGTGATAGAGGTGTCAAGAGATAGAATAGGGCGCCACATGGTGTTGGATTGAATAGAGGTGTGGCCTCAGGCCTAACAAACTGATCCCAACCATCAGATTCCATTTCAAAATTTAATTTGGCTCGTCTGAAGGTTCTACAGGATGTTTCCTGTACAAATTCAAGACTTCCTATAGAAAAGCCTGGAACTTCCTGTAGAAAAGCCCGGAACTTCTTGTAGAAAGCTTAGAACTTCCTGTAGAAGGCCCAATCTTGACCCGAATGTGACCAAATCCTAGGAGAGGTGAGTGGCCATGGAGGGGGTGTCTGAAGGGATGTCCTAGAGCCTGGTACGGACCCCTTTTCTCGTTTTGCGCGCCCCTCTTTTCTTGCAATGTATTCCATGCAACCTGCAATTACTTCATAGAGATTAGTCCTGTTTTCTTTTTTCTTTTTTCTTGTTTTTTTCTTTCTCTTTTTTTTTTTATGAGACAACTTTCTTGTTTTTTTCTTTCTCTTTTTTTTTTCTCTCTCTTTTTTTTTTTGATGAGACAGCTAGGGCGCCTCAATGAGGCTTTCACCCTTACTATCTGCCCTGGGCGCCTCAAAGAGGTTTTCACCCAAGGATCTTTTTATTCCACATTTTTTTATTTCTCTAGAGACAACTGGGGCACCTCCATGAGGTTTTCACCCTCACTGTCTGCCCTGGGCGCCTCAGAAAGGTTTTCACCCAAGGATCTTTT
>APFE030731672.1:55409-84013 GCA_000404065.3 Pinus taeda | reverse complement strand
TGATCAAAGTGTGGGTGGAATAGGGGCAGAGCTCTGCTCCACTACCAGCACTGATTTTTCCAAAGTTTCAATGAACTCCCGCCATGAAAGAGGTTTCCTGTAGATTTTCAATCGATGCCCATTGACAAGCATGGGGATGGCTTCTTCATCAATGGTCCTGATAAGGACTGAACCATTGTCATTACATTTCTCCACTGCATATGGTCCTAGCCATATTGTCCTCAGCTTCCCTTTGAAATCCTTGTACCTTGAGTCATACAGCAGCGCCCAATCTCCTGGCTGGAATTGCTTTTCATTGAGGTGTCGGTCATGCCATATCTTCCTCTATAGTTGAACTACTTCTGAGTGGAGGAGGGCCTGCATTCTCTATTCATCTAATCCATGCAGCTGCAGTAATCTTTCACATTGAGCATGGTTGAGATCTAAGTGTAGCTAAGCTGCCACCCTCAATGTGTTGTACTCGAACTCTATGGAAAACAAAGCTTTCTTCTTGTAGACCAGCTCATAAGGGGTGAAACCTGTTGTAGTTTTCCAAGTGGTGTTGTAGGCCCAAGTGGCCTCAACAAGGTGATCTGCCCAATCCTTTCTGCTGCTGCTCACCACCTTAGTTAGAATCTCCTCCAATGCTCTATTAATGACTTCCACCTGCCCATTTGCTTGTGGATGATACGGGATGGAAGTTGTGTGCTTGATCTTGTGATGAGCAAGAAGATCTTCAATCAAGTTAGAGGTGAACTAGCTTCCTTGATCGGTGAATAACTCTCTTGGGTAGCCAAAATTGTAGAAGACATTTTCCCTTAAAAACTTAGTTACTTTCTCTTCTGTCTCTGCCTTGATTGCCTTTGTTTCTGCCCACTTTGTTAGGTAGTCGGTGCACACAATGATGTAATACCTCTGCTTTGAAGGAGGATTGATAGGACCCACAAAATCCATGCCCCACTTCTCAAATGGCTCGAAGGTCACTTGAGGTTGGAGGGGCATTTCATCCCTTGGAGTCGGTTTCCCCATCCTCTGACATCAGTCACACTGGCGGATGTATTTTCTGACATCTTGATGAAGAGTAGGCCAATAGTAGCCTGCTTGTAGAATTTTCAGGGCAGTCCTTTTTGCTACAAAGTGGCCTCAACAGGGTCCATCGTGACAGGTTAGGAGGATGTCAAAGAATTCCTCTTCCCTAACACAACGCCTCAAGATCTGATCTGGGCCAAGTTTAAACAGGTTGCCCCCGATCCAAGTGAATGGGGCACTCTTCCTCATGATTTTACTTTTCTCCTTTGAGGATAGATGCGGAGGGAACTATGCTGAGACCAAGTAATTTGTTATATCAACAAACCATGGAGAGAGTACTGAGATAGCAAACAAATGTTCATCCAGCATCTGGTCATCCACTGTCCCTTCCTCACCTGCAGGCAAATCCAATCTAGACAGGAAGTCAACAACAACATTTTCCTTACCTGGCTTGTCAACAATAGTCAAATCAAATTGCTGCAACAAGAGTAACCATTTAATGATACGAGCATTTACATCAGGCTTATTCATTAAATATCGAATTGCAGCATGATCTGTGTGTACGAACGTTTGATAACCAGTGATGTAGTGTCTGAACTTGTTTAGGGAATGGACTACGGCCAGGAACACTTTCTCGGTTACAGTATAGTTCATCTTTGCCTTGGATAGGTTTTTTCTAACAAAGTATATGGCATATGGAATTTTCTCCTCAACTTGTCCTAAGGCTGCCCCTATGGCTTTATTCGAGGCATCAGTGCGAATGTGGAACGGTAGGGCCCAGTTTGGACCTCTCAAGATCGAGGTGGACACCAACTTATTTTTCAACTCATCCAGAGCCCCTTGGCAGTCATCAGTCCATTTAAACTCAACATCTTTCCCTAAGAGGCTAAATAATGGCGAAGCTAGCTTACTGAAATCCTTAATGAACCTTCTATAATACCCGGCAAAGCCTAGAAAACTGCGAACATCTCTGACCTTTTGAGGAGGTGGAACCTTTTGGATGATAGCGATCTTGTTAGAATCCACCTGTAATCCTTGCTGAGAAATGGTATGACCTAGCACAGTCCCTTCAGTCATCAAGAATTCACATTTTTCGGGACCAAGGGATAGGTTCATCTCAATACACTTGGCTAAAACTTTTCCCAGGTTACTCAATGCTGCTTGGAAGTTGGACCCATAAGGAGTAAAGTCATCCATATAGATTTCCACCGAATCATGAACTAGTTCAGCAAATATGCTCAATACTGCTCTCTGGAAAGTGGCAGGAGCATTGCACAACCCAAAGGGAAGGACCCGGTAGGCAAAGGTACCCCATGGACAAGTGAAGGTGGTTTTATCTTGGTCCTCCAGGCTGATTTGGATCTGGTTATACCCGCTAAACCCATCTAGGAAAGAAAAGAACTTCTTCCCTGCCAGTCCATCCAACACTTGATCTATGAAAGGCAAGGGGATATGGTCCTTATTGGTGGCTTTGTTAAGTTCTCGGTAATCTACACAGATTCTCCACTTCCCGTTTTTCTTGGGCACAAGCACTAGAGGTCAGACCCACTCACTATTAGAGATAGGGTAGATGAATCCTGCATCCAACAATTTTTGCAATTCTTCTTTGATGATGTCTTTAAGGGTTGGATTCATTATCCTCTGAGGCTGCCTGACTGGTTTATAATCCTCTTTAATGTAGATGTGATGGGTACAGACCGACGGGTGGACTCCTTTCATCTCCTTATAGCTCCAAGCGAAAGCACCCAAATGGTTGTTCAATAAGCTACACAGCTCCTTCTCCTGGGGGGGAGATAAGGAGGAGATGATCTTTAAGGTTCTTTCAGGGCCAAATTCCACATTCTTAACTCTAGGAGAGGTTGGGTCAGTCCCACAGAGGTCCACTAACGCACTGGCTTGGGTATCTTCCACCAACTCTTCTAATGACAGTGCACCGAGAGGTGGATTTTGAATCAAATTCTCAATCAAGTCATCCTCGGTTTGAGGGCCTCCCCTGGTGGCTTCAATTGTGCACAAAGGTGTAGAGTAGAACTCATCCTCATCTCCCTCTTCCAACTAGAGGGGTAAGTCATGTTCTAGCAGAAGTTGGGTAGGAGGATAGAGGACTAGCTGCTTAGACATAGGTCCATTCTTGATGGTCATGCTTCTAGCTTGACAACTGATGTAAGCATCTGCAGTAGCTAGCCAAGGCCTACCCAAAATGAGGGGGTATCTAGAGAGTTTCGCCTTTGGCTGAAGGACCAAGAAGTCCGCAGGGTACTCCCAAGAGTCAACAGAGACCAAGACATCCTCAACAATCCCTTCGGCAGTCACGGTGGAGCGGTCTGCTAACTGCAGCACTATCGAGGTCTTCCTCAAGGAACTCTGAAGGTTGAGTTTAAGCATAGTGTCCCTGGTCATCACATTAATGGCAACCCCTAGATCAATCAAGGTATGGGGGATTATGGTGCCATTGATGTGGACATCAACTACTGGACTCCCAGGGTCCAAATATTTTGGACAGATTACTTGCCCCAACATCAGATCGGACAGTTGTCCTATGACATTAATAGTCTGGGCATCTCTCTTGCTTCTGCCTGGGTGCCTGAAAAAATTCTCCTTGATCAATTTGTTGTATATCGGTACATCTTTTATGGTCTGGAGAAGGGGTATTTTCACACACAATTGCTTAAGTTCTCCCAGAAGCTCAGTCTCCTCTGGGTTTGTTTGTGTGGTTGCTGTTAGTCACTCAGGAAAGGGTGGAATGGCTTTGGGTTCACTTTCCTATTTTTCTTCCTCATCCTCCAGGGGAGGAAGTTGGCTATCTGGAAGGACCTTCCCAGATCGCAGGTTGATCTCCTGGATATCCACAGCATAGGTAGGACATGTTGTCTCCCCAGTGTATACCTGCTGGGCCTATCTGTTGTTGGGGTTCGAGTTCGGTTGGGTAGGCATCTGGGGTTTTCTTGGAGGAGCAGGAGGTAATGGTTGTGGTTGAGTAGGTGGTGGAGGCAAAATGGCGGGAAGAGAGTTGTATTGGGGCCTCCACCCCTGCTGAGGTGCATTCCACTGAGGCTATGGTTGGACATGAGAGGGAAACAAATGAGCAATAGGTTGAGTATGGTATTGAGATGGATAAGACCATGGAGGAGGTGCGGACCAGGAAGGATGAGCAGGGGGACCCCAAGAAGGTATATGAGCAGATTGGTTGGGGCTATAATAAGCTTGGGATGTCCCTTGTATCCCCTACTGGTAAGGTCTAGGCCCATGTAGCCTCCTTTGGTTGAGGAAGTAGAGAGGTTCAACAGTTGCCTCAATCCCTAGGTACATGGCTTTAAATCCAGGTAAGGTTGGGCATTAGTTTGTGGGGTGGTCTTCCTCACAAACGAAGCATACCTCTACTGAGTGCAATGGACACTTGTTCTTAGTGTGCTTCCTCGTACATCTGGGACAGGAAATGGCCAAAGCCCTCTCAGCTTCCTCTTTCTTTTGCTGGATTCAGAAAGTATCAAGTTGCATGGCAATGGTCTGTCTCATCTCACTTTTGAGGTATTTCATCTGATTAGCAAACTCATGCTTGGAGAAGGTGGTACTAGCTGAAAGTGGATTCCCCTTACCTCTTTTCCGGGCTGCCCTAGAATGTTTCTAAACACAGTCTTTATGTCCTCATAAGGTAGTTGGTAGATGTCTCCTCCAGCTAACAAATGGAGGGTATCTAGAAGGTCTTCAGGGACTCCTCGGAGCAGAACTAGCTTCAAAGATTTAGGGTCAAGTGTGCACCTGGCCCGTTTATAACTAAGCTGGAACCTTTCCTCGTAGTCTTCTAAAGACTCATCATTTCCCATGGTCATTCGAAAGATATCTCCCTTTGTTTCCTTTGACCTACAGTAGTCCCGGTATTTGTTGTTAAAGGCTTGCTACATCCGAGCCCAATACTATTTCCAGGTAACCCCATGAACCAGCGTAGTGCTGCATCCTTGAGAGTAGAGTGAAAGAGTTTCAGCTTTTGCTCGTCTTCGGCATAGTCATAAGTTCGACACAGGACAACAAACTCAAACAGGAAGGTATCAGGGTCTTCGGTGGTCAATCCATGGAAGTGAGGTAAGGCTGAGGGACTTATGTTTTTCATTTTCATGTCCCCACTGGTCTCTCGGATGGGAAAGACACCTTCTATTCTCTCGTTATCTCCTATACCGTTTCTGTGTTCAGCCATGGTCTCAAGAGGGACGTTCTCTTACTCTTTTTCTGTTATAGGATCTTCGTATATCTCTGGAGGTTCACCTATATGTTCTTCTGGATCACGACCACCAAAGAAGAGAGAAGGGTGACTCAGTGATGTGGTGGGGGTGTTGGGTAAGAATTTTCTGGTATTGTCTCGGTTCCTACGAGGCATGAAATGAAAGCTTTTTGGCTACTTTTGTGTGTGTTTTTATTATTATTATTATTATTTTTATTTTTATTTTTTTTTCTGCTTGTACCTGCAAAACTGAAAATAGATTGAATTGCAACTAACTAAAATTTATCTTGCTGAAATGAAAATGCGGAATTGAAATGAAAGCAGGAAAGAACTAATCTATTTTTCTGAAATGAAATTGCAGGAATGAAATGCTAGGCTACGCTTGAAATTGAAATTGTGGAATTGAAATGCTACTCTACGCTTGCAGAATTGAAATGCTAGTCTATGCTTGCAGAATTGAAATGCTAGTCTAAGAAAGCAGGGAATGTCTAGTCTATTTTTGCTGAAATGAAATTGCAGAATGTAAATGAAATAAACTACTGAGCAGAAGGTTGTGGTAGAAAATAGAAGAAAAGCAACAATCACAAATACTCTGACGCTTCCCCGGCAACGGCACCAAAAAGAATCGTGGGCTCCAGTATTGTAGCAATAATGCTGCAACTTCTGGGACTCCCTTCTTTATTTTATATAAACTCAGTAGTTCGTAACAAACTTGGAAACGACGGTGTTGTATGCACAAGTACTAGCTCTTGCCGCAACTGTCACTTGGTCAGCTGGCACAAGTCCGATAGGGGCTTAAGTCCACTTCTATGAGCTCTGAGAAGAAGCTTTTTAACTGGTGAACGAAAGCTAACTCAAGGGAAGCTAATCTACTTGCAGAAAGAAACCGAAACGCTGAAAGGAAATGCAAACCCTAGCAAACCCTAATTTTACCAGCTAGCCCTATTGATGCGAAAAAGAGGATGCTGACAACAGTGAATAAACTCTATTATTGGCCAAATTTGAAGAGAGACATAATAGATTTTGTGGCTAGGTTCTTGGATTGTCAATAGTTGAAGGAAGAGTGTAACCATCCAGGTGGATTGCTACAGCCGATTTCGATTCCAGAGTGGAAATGGGAGGTCATTTCCATGGAATTTATCAAAGTTTCACTGATGAAAGTGAGACAACATGATTCCATCATGTTAGTGGTGGACAAGTTGACAAAGGTAGTGCACTTCATTCCAGTGAAGTCTACATTACCAGAGAGAGATGTAGCACAAGTCTTCATCAGGGATATGGTCAGATTGCATGGAGTTCTGAAGAAGATATTGCCAAATAGGGATGCGAAGTTCACTTCCAAGTTTTGGAAGGAGTTATTTGTATGTTTGGGCACAAAGTTGGCATTCAATACAACTTATCATCCATATACAGATGGACATACATAGAGGGTCAACATGATATTGGAGGACATGTTGATATGTATGTGAAGCATCAACAATGGAAGTGGGAAGAGTACCTTCCACTAATGGAGTTCACTTATAACAATGGGTATCAAAAATCCTTGAGGATGCATCCATTTGATGCATTGTATGGGCAGAGTTTCAATACTCGCATTAGTTGGAGCGACCCGATGAACAGGGTGTTGATTGGATCAGACATGTTGGTATACATGGAGTGAGAAATGCAAGTAATCAAGAAGAATTTGAAAGCAACACAGGATAGGAAAAAGAGATATGCAGATCAAAATATGTTGTTCAAGGAGTTCCAGGTTGGGAAACATGTGTACCTACACATCAAACCAAAGAAGAGCTCCTTGCGGATTGGATCATGTGCCAAGTTGGCACCTCGATTTTTTGGACCTTTCAGGATTCTTGAGAGGATTAGGCCAGTAGCCTATCAACTTGCACTACCTCCGACAGTGAAAGTCCATGACGTTTTCCATGTGTCATTGTTTAACAATTATGTTAAAGATGTTTGTCATGTGATTGACTGGTTTTTATTGTAGGTGGAGCCAAAAGGACAATTCCAGCTAAAACCGCAATGCATTTTGCAGAGAAATATGCTCATGCTCCAGAACCAAGAAATCAAGAAGGTTAAAGTGCAATGGAAGAAATTTGGGCCTGATGAAGCTACATGGGATATGGAGGATCAGATGTGGGATATGTATCCTTTCTTATTCGTTGGTTGAGCGGATGTTTTGGTATATGTTTTGGTACATGCTTTGGTGATGTTGGGTATATGTACATATGTATATGGATGTAAATACCACCATGAGATATGTTATAAAGCTCCAATAAGTTATATGGGTGTCATGTCATTATGATGTTATACTTGTTATGTTGTCATGTTGGTTTGATTCTCAGTAGGATGGTCATTGTAAATACTGCAATGAGAAAAGTTATAAAGATCCATGGGTAGTATGTTTTACTTATAGAAGCCTTGTTGGTTGTAGGTTTTTTTGAACATTGAGGAAGGTGTTCCCCCAAGGGGGAGGGTTCTATAACAACCTTGGTCAAAAATCCATATAAAAAGTTAATAAATGAAAAATAATAACCACGGTGGATGGGACATGTATTCCAAGCTGAATGTTGGGAAAAAACATAGTGGTGGGGGTCACTGGTGTTTGATTAATGGAAAAATAAATTGGAAAAGACAATGGCAAAGGCTTTGAAAAGGAAAAATGGCATTTTGGCACATTTATTTATGAAAATAATGGAAATTAGGAGAAAAGGGAGGTGAAAGGTCACAAGTTGCATTTGAGGAGGAAAATGAAGGAAAATAATGGAAAATTAAGAAAATAGAGGCCTCATTAATAAAAAGGCTTCTGAGGATTAGTTCACGGAATTTTTCCAGTTCAGTTTTGGAGCTCTCTCTCTATTATCTCTCTCTCATACTCTTGGACACTTATAGTTTTCTTGGAGCACTTTTGGAGAGTGTGGCATACTTGGAGTTTTGGAGCAAGAAGGCAAAGGAAGAGCATGAAAGTGCAAGAGGACATTGGGATCAACAACTACAACATGTTTTTCTTGCAAGTTCCGAGTTGCATGTATGTTTTCCTCACTAGTTTTGGCATGCATGGCATATGCATGTGGTTTATGGGTCATGGTTTGTCATTGGAATGAAGTATTGCCTAGATTGACAGTAGATTTGCCTAGCCTTGCCATTTCCTGGATAACCATGGTGTTGTGTGTTCATATCTTTGTTTTCCTTGTTGGTTCTCATGTTTCCTTTAGCTTGGGTTGAGTTACTAGTTCTTGGAAGCCCTGGTTGGACAAACGCTCTTAAAGCCTTGTACCAACTTGGGTTGAGTTAATAGTCCTGGAAGCCTTGGTTGAACAAACACTCTAGAAGCCCTTGGTCGGTTGAGTTACTAGTCCTGGAAGCCCTGGTTGGAAAAACACTCTAGAAGCTCAAAGGAAGATGTGGGTTGAGTTACTAGTCCTAGAGCCTTGGTTGGAACAAATGCTTTAGAGCCCTGGAAGGCTTGGATAGATACCAATCTGATGATGGTTTGTGATGTTTGACTATGAAGTGGAATCACTATTTGGTGGGTTGAGGTGGTTTGGCCTCTAGAAGCCCTGGATGGTTTTGATTGATGTGTTTTATAAGATCCCACATTCATGCTTGGAATATGGCGCGAGGGTGAATCGCTGAAGAGAGATTTGGCTCAATCATGTCTATAGTTGGGTGGTTCGTGGAAGTCCCAAACCTGGTTGGACTTTATATCATTAATATGAGTTTATTTCTCCTTGTTATTCATGCGTATTATACTAGTTTATATGTTTATTATATGGTTGTTGTTTCCTTGGTATTTCTATTGTAAGTATGCCTGTTATGAACATGTATTATGACAATGGCTATATATGGCTCTCACCATGTTTTTACTTGTAAATGAATGAACAATGTATCTATGTCCTAATATATGAAATTGCAGCTAATGTGTTGAGGCATCAATGCTTCTTAGCAATTCTCAAATAAGTATGAGACCCTTATTCTCATTTCCGCTGTTAAGACTTCTAACTTTCATATTTGTTACATGTTTGACGAAATGCATGTCATGGCTAGTAGCGGTCCAATCTAGTCCTTGTCAATGTTTTTGTAGATGCATCATTTTTCCATTATGATAATTCATTTATGAACCCGTCATTGAGTTCAAGGCAGTGACCTGGGCTGTGGGCCTGAAAAAAGTGGCACAAATATTGGTGTCACAAGCATAGGTCTGAGAAGAGAATTCCCCAGATGCATACATACCCATGCTGTGGGAGCGTCTGGAGCTTCTTAGACACATGATTTCCCATATCAAGGGAGTGTGCAGGGGTTTAATGGTCTAAAACTTCAGTTGATCTCATGGGTTGGATACCCGAGTGATTGGGATGGATATTGGGAATTCTGTTGCTGATTTGGAAGGTTTGTATGGTGTGCTTTCGTCGATTCCACTTCGTTAACTGACACATTAGGGGTCGAATCATATCATAGTAACTTCTCGTCACATGTTTACCCCGGTTGGCTAGTTACTTGGGTAAATGTGGAAGGAGGGTGTTACACAAATATTGCTGGGTCCACATTTTTTTTTTGGGCACTTCCCTATACCCCACAACACACGCAAAGAATAAAACACACATCAAATATTCTCCCACTTGTTTTTTTCTTTCCACACATGGGGTTGCATGAGTGCACAATCATTGGTATCGAGCTGTAAGACCCATTGTTTCTCTACACCAAGAAAAATTCTCAGTGCTCACATACTTTTCCAATGCATTTACAACATTCTTTAAAGTGTCCACCTTTACCAACAACACATTTTTCTCTTCAACCATATACCTCACAAAGTGATATTGAACATCAACATTCTTTGTCTTCGAACGATAAACATGGTTCTTTGCCAAGAAAATTTCACTTTGGATATCATAGTCTATTCTTATATCCCACTGTACAAACCCCATACTTGAGCACAATCTATGTAACCAAACTACTTCCTTTCTTACATGAGTGGTTGCCATATATTAAACCTCTATAGTTAAAAGTGCCACCACAATCTGTCTCTTTCTCATCCAATTGATTGCTTATCCAAATAGGTTAAATACATACCCACTTGTAGATATTTTCTGATCCATTTCTCTAGCCCATTCTACATCAAAAAAGCCATGTACTTCCAAAACTCTATCTAATCCTAGTCTTCCTTGGTAGCACAAACCATAATCACTAGTGTCAAGCAAATAAATAAAAACCCACTTCACTATTGTCCAATTCTCCTTCCCCAGTTTTGAAAGAAACTTAATCAATACTCCCACTACATGTGAAATGCATAATCTAGTGTAGACCATTAGATACATCAGGCTACCAACTGCACTCACATATGGAACATGGGACATGCCCTCTTCCTCTTCTCGTATCTTGGGCACTGTTTAGTAGATAACTTTACACCTACAGGAATAGTAACCTTCAACGGTTTACTATCTTTCATATTAAACCCTCTGAAATATTGTCTTGACATTCTTCCTCTGGTTTAACCAGAGCTTCCTCTTTGCTCAATCTCGTTTATTTTCCATGACCAAAATATAGTTTGCAACAACAAGATCCTTCATGTCAAATTTAGAGGACAATTGGGTCTTGAAATCCTATATAATTTCTTTTTTATTTGCAATAAACAACATATCATCCACATACAAGACCAAATAAATAATACAGTCACCAATTAATTTAGAATAGATACATTGATTTTCTTTGCTTGTTGTGAAGCCAAGTCCCTGTATATATGTATCAAACTTATGATACCACATCCTTGGTGACTGTTCTAACCCGTACAAATACTTTTTTAACCTACATACCAATTCTTTCTTACCCTTCACCACAAATAATTCTAGTTGCTTCATGTAGATCTCTTCTTCCAGATCTCTATGAATAAATGTTATCTTCAAATCCATCCATTTTGTCTCAAAATCAAAAGAAACAACAACAAATAAAAGTAATCTAATAGAATCTAACATAGAAATAAGATAAAAATATCACCAAAATGAATTCCTGGCTCTTGGGAATAACCTTTTCCTACCAAATGAGCTTTGTATTTCTCCACCTTTCCTTTTGCATTCATCTTCTTCCTAAACACCCATTTGCTGCCAATGGGTTTCCTTCCAGTCGGCAAATCCACCAAATCCCAAGCCTCATTTTTTTTCCAAAGATGCCATTTCTTTAACCATGGACTCCTTCCAAAGTTTTCCATCCTTTGAATCTACTGCCTCCTTAATAGCTCAAAACTCTATCGAACTGATCTTCTAGAAACTAGAGTGTGTGTCTCTTCCTCTTCTAATTCTTGTTCTACTGTAGAGTCTCGTTCTTCATGATTTAGTTCAAAATCTATTTTCTTAGGCTCCTTTGGTAGGACTTCATGTTTCATAACATCATTCACCTCTCTAAACACCACATCTTAGTTATGCACAATCTTCCTTGTTTCTAGGTTCCAAATCTTATAACCTTTGAGACCATCCTTATACCCAATAAAGATGCACCTTTTAGATTTACTATCCAAATTGGTTCTTTTCTCCCTTGGAACATGTACATATGCATCAAAACAAAATACCCTGAGATGTAAGAGAGAGGGTTTCTTAATAGTCCATACCTCATGTGGAGTCTTATCCTCCAATGTTGATGAAGGTGATATGTTGAACATGTAACATGCTTTATCCACTGTCTCTACCCTAAATTCCTGTCCTAACTTGACACCACTGAGCATGATTCTTGCCTTTTCCATCATCGTCTTGTTCATTCTTTCTGCAACTCCATTTTGCTGAGGTGTGTATGGAGTAGTCTTCAGCCATGCTATACCACACTTCTTACAAAAAACTTCAAATTCCTTCTTGCAAACTATCCACCATTATCTATCCTCAACACCTTGATCTTCTTCTCTATCTGATTTTCCACTAGAACCTTAAATTCTTTAAACCTATCAAAGACTTCATATTTTTTCCTGAGGAAATATATCCATGTATTCCTTGAGAATTCATCTATAAATGAGACATATTACATAGACTTCCCTAGCGATGGAATCGACACAGGTCCAAACACGTCACTATGCACAAGCTCTAATATCCCTTTTGCCCTCTTAGCACTAGCGGGGAAACTCACCCGATTCTTCTTCCCATATACACAATGTTCACATAAATCAAAATCCGGAGAGAAATTATACACACTTCCTACTATACCATTACCATGTAGTATTCAAAGGTCGTTCTCTCTAATGTGTCCAAGTATTTTATACCACAACATAGTATTTTATCCAGAGAGCACTAGATTTTTCTCTCCACTTTCAGGAACCACATAACTATTGCACCAATCAACAACAATGCTACCCAAAAGCTTATACAAAGTTTCAATCCAAACTCCCCACATCAATACTAGTGATCCTTGAACCATTTTGCAGGTATCTTTCTCGAACATTGTTTTTACACCTACATCATCCTTCTTGCTTACAAAAATTAGGTTTCTGGACAATGCAAAAATATTCAGAACACCAGGAAGTGTTCTAATCCTTTTAACTTGCAACGCCGTCTTGAATTTTCCACATCCTATGATTCTGTCTTTTATGTCATCCCCTAGGAAATATCACCACCATCATATTTCTTGTACTCGAAGAACCACTCCCTAAGGGGAGTGAAGTGAAAGGATGCACCTGAGTCAATCAACCATGCCTGAGGATCTGCGTGTGTACTTGAAGAATAATCTAAGTACACATACCCACCTTCATCTGAGGTGGTTTTCGCCTATGTATAAGGAACCTCATTAGATCCATTTCCTTTCTCAAAATCTTTAGATCTACAGTCCTTTTTGTAGTGCCCTTATTTTCCACATTTCCAACATACCTTTACAAATTTTCCCAAATATTTAGATCTCCCTCCCCTCTCCTTTCTCAAGAGAATTAGATATACAATAATTTTTGCAGTGCCCTTCTTTTCTGCATTCCCAACATGCTTTTACATATTTTCCTGGATATTTAGATCTCCCACTTGAGGACTTATTTTTGTTTCTGCTCTGGGATCATCCTCTCACAAACAAGGCATCTCCATTCTCTCCATAATTTTTTGTCTCACCTCCTCCGAAAACAAGGATGAGCCTATTTCGTCAAACTTCAAGGTAGTTATATTGCTACCTATTGCAACAAATAGACTATCCCACGAGTATGATAGAGAAAAAAATATATTGATGCACTTATATTCATTTGAAATTTTAATATCAAAAGTTAAAAACTAGCTTACCACAATATTAAAGGCGTTTAAATACTCTGTCACTGAGTCTCCATCCTTCATCCTTAGGTTATACAAAGTTTTCCACAAGAAAAATTTATTCACCAGAGACTTAGATTAATACAAAGTCCCTAGCTTGTTCCACAAATCCGTCACCGTAGCTTCCCCTTATACATTCAATAATACTGAATCTGAGAGACACAATCATATTGTTCTCTTCACCTTCTGATCTAACTTCACTCAGTCTTTTGCCGACATTCCTGTTGGTGTCGTACCTAGATCTACAATGTTCCACTGATCTCTTTCCACCAATAGATCCTCCATCTTGAGCTTCCATAACTCAAAACTATGTCCATTGAATTTCTTGATCTCTATCTTACCACTGTTCTCCATCTTTTTTCGTCGCAAGAATTGATCCCGCAGATCTACCATTGTAATAGGGTCTACCACAACCCTGAGAAAAATCCCTCAGCAACAAAGTCATACCCTTGAACTCGAAAAAATCCTGATTCTAAATGTATGTTTTAACCATGTACACAAATTACCTGAAAACGAATTCTTAAAACCAAAAAATAAACAATGTTAAGAACATAAAATATACACAGATATTTTCTGCTAGAACCCAAACCGGGAAAACCAGATTGATTTTTAATTATATCCCTTTCAATGTTACAACACATATATATACTTTCCAAAGCATTCACAAACCTCAATCCATTAACCCTAGATTAGAACATAACCGTAGTTCCCTTGACCAGATCTACAAAATACCATGGGAAAATACCACCTTGCCCAAAAAACCATGTGCGAAAACCATGTTCAAAACCATGGGTAGGTCCGCCCACCATCATTGGGTCTGCCCACCTATTATTAGGTTCCCATGGAAATAATAAAACACACACCCAAAATTCTTGATTCCTTTTCCTGTTTTGCCAGTTTTTTTTAATGGTCCTTCTCCCGCCTTACTTTCTCTCTTTCAAGCTATTCCTCTGCTTGACGTTGTTCTACAACAATCCTTGTTTCCTTCTTTTCCTTGGTTAAATCCTTCTTTTTTCTGTTTTAATTACTAAATTTCAAGTTTCTTTTTTTCCAGACTCAACTAATTGTTTTATAATGTCTTTTGAGGTTAGTAAATGTGAACTTCGACCCAAACAAAGACTACCTAGTGTTCCCTTATTTTTATTGATTGGCACACTCTCTATTAGTAGATTTAGGGATCGACTAAGTAACTTCTCCTTCTCTAATTCTTGCATGTCATTGCTTGACACTTTAAATATCTAGGAAAACCGATTGAACTATATTGTTCGCTTCATCTAATTCCTCATTATGTGCACTATCTTCTTCCAATGATCTATTGTCCAAAAAAAATTCATTGTTCAATTCTGTTAGTTGTGAAGGCATGTTCATGCTTTCTTCATTGATTTTTAAAATAATATGTTTTTTCATATTCATCATGGCTTCTACTAGCAATGATGGTGGGGTTACTTGGCTTGGCAATGTCAATTGGTCATTTTCGCTTCCAAGTGCAATATCAACAATGTCATTTTCAACCACATTCTCATTTTCAATTGCATGATCAACAAATTCATTAAGAATATCACATGCAGAAGTTGCACGTGATTCAATTGGTATAACAACTGCCATGTTATTGTCAATTGGTTCATGATTATAATGTGTTTCACTTACATGATCATCATCATCACCATAAAAGTGTCTTTGAGAGAGGGAAACCATATTATCAACGGCAACTGCATCTTCCTGTTTATCCACTTCTTCTTGCACTTCAACATCTGCTTGGACATTCCCTTCTTCTTTACCATCCACATGAAACACCTAGCTACAAATAGCATCATGCATAAGAGAGTCATAATTCAGTGGCCAAATTCAACTCCTCCTTAATCCAACCTTGATATTTGATGGTGTGAGAGCCCTTTTAAAGGCTTTACTTGCAAGCTATTCTAGGTCAAAAAATTTCACCTCAACCCCTAGATTATTTTCCATCCATGAAGATTTCTATGACCTGAAATAGTTCTTGAAATGGTCAAACACATTGACATCAAGGGGTTTCATCTACGAGTGGTATGAGCAGGCAATGTTAATAGGTCGATGCCCAAATTGTTAGCCTCCTCAATTGTTTGCACAACAATGTGGCTTCCATGGCCATCTAAAACTAATAAGTGTCTATTTTTAGGTGAGACACCATTGGTATAGATGCAACAAAGTGAGAAAGAAAATTCAAAAGAAGTTCTTTAGTCATCCATGCATGGCGATGTGTAGTCGTGCATGCACTTGATTCACAATTTTGTGGATAATTTTTCAATTGAGTTTTACCTTTGAATAGATAAAATCTTGGGATTGAAGCACCAATTGCATTGGCACAGCATAAAATAGTTATCCACTCCCTGCTCTTAGGAAACATATTTGGCACATTTTAGATCCCTCTCTTGGCAATTACTCACATGACATAATCCTTCCTTCCTGTAAACCTATTTCATCACAATTCCATATATGGTATGGAGCATAAGAATATGCACTAGAAAGAGTGTCATAGAAATTAGACACAATTGCAGGGAGTAAATTTAAAGTTTTGTCTCTTTCAAGGCCCTTAGCTATATGAAATACAAGGTCTGAATGCCTTTTCTCAAACCCAAACCACCATGATTTACTAGGAAACCCATCTCTGAATGAGTTTGGCCTCCCCTAACATATTTGAGTAACTTTGGATTTAAGTTGTATCAACTCTAGCCCATGTCCCAATTGGGCCATCTCCTTAAACCACTAAACCACCTCAGCCTCCTCCTGTTCAGTCATAACTATAAGAGGTCCTCTGTGTTTTGTATGAGCGAGCCCATTTATCCAATAATGTATTGATGAGGGAGAAATACCATGTTTTTTTGCATATGCCCAAAATGAACATCCATTAAACTCTATATCATCAATTGCAGCTAACATGTCTTCTTTTGTCCAACCTCTTATAACGCCGATCTTCTTAGTTTAACTTGCACCTTAGAATGTGGTTGATGGTGGGACAACATCACCTTTTGTCACATGGTCATCCTCAAAAACATTGTTGGGAGCATTGTGGACATTCACATGATTTGTCCTATCCTCATATGATGAATTTCATCGCAACTGGAGACCTGGTCACTCGCCTACCACTTCTTGTACAGGAAACATAACTAACTCTTTCCATGGATGAAACTACCTGTATATTTATTACATACATTTATTTAACAATAATATATTATATAGGCTTATAGAAGGGTTGAAACTATGCTTTCCTACAGGATATTAGTATTTCTTCTTTCCTACATGAAATTAACAACATGTTAGTTTATTCATAATTTCTAGGGGATTTCAATAAAGAATTTTAAATAACATGGATTATAATAGAGACACAATTCACAATTAATAATAGTAGCATATTAACAAATTTTCATACATATGCCTTTTTGACAGTATCCTTGAAAAATCAAATCTTCAAAAGGAATTTGCTGTATGCCTTCAAATATATCAGTGATTGTTTTTCGATAACTTGTTTTTCGATAACTTGTTTTTCAAATATATCAATATGCCTTAGTAAAGGTTCTATTGAGTTGCTAATTTCCTTTAGAAAGCTTCAAGCTCATGTCCATGAACACCGAATTTACCAACATATATCTTACTTAAATGTTCTTACTTTTGTACCACAATCACTCTGCCTACTCGTTTTACTTATGTGTTAATTTCCCCTCACCTTTTCTCTTAACCGCTACACTCCTCACCCAACTTATTGATGCCCAAACCTAGACTTACTTAGAAATGTGGGTACAACACTTAGATAAATTGATTGTCAATATTTAATAAGTTGCCTCCCTTTACCTTTACTCTTATCAACTACCCACCTGCTTAAGTCTAGCCTTAGTCTCCTAGAAGTGATCTACTTTGCAGAACCCACTAAGCTAAATCCATACCTTTTTAGAACCTTTTGATAAGATCTTAATGAAGTTTATATTGAAGGTTAGACAAACTGTAGACATTTTCTGATTATAGCGTGACCAATTGCTTTAAAATGGTTAGTAATTATATATTTTTTCATCATTTAGTCCCTCCATCTTTTAGGCATCTTATACCACTACAATGAGCAACTCGATTTGTTTTTTTGTATATAGGAAAATCATTGTATTTAAATCTTGGATAACCGAGTTGATGTGTCTATCTATGAGAATGAAAATTATAAAATGTTGGGTAATGTTAGCCCACATTGACGTGGTGGAAAATAATTTCACTTTTGAATAATAGGTCTGAAACCATGACTACTGGCAACCTGCAACTTGCAAGGATAATTTTTTTTATAGGTCAATGTTGTATGTGGATTTCATGGTTTCTTATGACAATTTGTGCACGAGGCAACTTGCAACTTGTAAGGATAAATGTTTTGTATAGTTCAATGTTTTGAGTGTATTTCATGGTTTCCTATGACCGTTTGTGCATGAGTTTATACTATATACGTTGTCTTCAGAAAAAACAATAAGAATAGTACTAGTAATTGACTTGAACAAAGATCAAGTAACCTGAGAAAACTGAAATACATATTGCAAAAACTAAAATAAATAAAATGAAATACATATTGTAAAAAAACTAAAATAAATAAGTCACATATAATGTTCACTCTCTTGATGGTATCTCTCTAGGGCTGATGAATAGATTGAATGTTTAAAATGCAAATTCAACAAGGGTTGAACTTGTTTTATAGTTTTTGCTATTGAATTTGATTGGTAACAAGGCTTGACATGGATTGCAATCTCTCAAATTTGAATGTGTGTTCTAGATTGATTTGGATGTGATCCATTGGTTGAGAAATTTTTATGGTTGATTATTTTGATTTGATATGTGTAATGGAGAATTTGATGTTTTGGGTGTAATTTATTGAATTTAATGGGTTGGGTGTCATTTAGTTAACTTAGTGGGTTGAATTGTTGAATTACTTAGTAGTTATGACTGACATCCATCAAATTTGTATATGCATAGACATGAATGTGCATTGGGATACTTAGCTCCAATTCAGTTCAATGGGGTTGAAGTGATGGGTAACTTGTACTGGTGGATTAGACCATTTTGGGACAATTTATAGTTTTATTTGTTTTGTAATTGGGACAAGATGTTGTATACTCTTAATATTTAAAAGACTATTTATGGATAGTCAATATTTGGGGAAATTTTGGACATAAATTTAAATTTATTTTCACTTACTATTATTTGTTTTTACTTAAATATTGGTTTAATATGTGCCAAGTTATGGTGGCTTGGTGGGACTATTACTATGACAACTACTGGTCCTTGCACAATATTAGACATCTCTCCCCTAATGATTTTATAATCCTAACCCATAATGCAATTTTTGAATAAACAAATAGTGGTTTCATAATTTTTATAATCTAATGTTTTGGAAAGAAGTAACAAGGAGTCGACGATAATGATTTTATCATCCCAACCCTTAGTGAACTTGTTGAATAGGTAAATGAGTGTTTCATAAACGAGCTTCTACACTCTATAATCAGGGACACGATGTCGTTTATATCCCTACTACTGCATTGAAAGGATATGTTCAAAAATAAACTACAAATTATCTAGGCAACTGGTTCGTTCCAGAGGGGATAACAACACAATCTTCTAGTCCTCAAGAGACGGTTTATGTTGGCCAGTTATAACATGGAAACTTGAATGTTGGGTGTTCAAGAAAAAAATATTGTGATTGCGCGAATGGGTATCAAGCATGGTAGCGCATAATATAAGTTGATGGTTTACAAAAGTCGAGTATTTCTGTTATGTGTCTTATCTGGCCATGATTTTAATAGGGTGCCTTCCTCGAATTTCTTGCGGTTATGGCACACAAATCCTGCTGGTGGGCAATGGGATTTTTTCATAAACATGGCTTACAATTTTCATCGAATGAAGTAGCTACCTCGTGGGTGGGCCGCTGCTACCTCATATGATGAAAAGTATAAGAGCTGTGTAGTCTGCCATAAGCCCATCAAATCCAAGGAACGCACTCCAATGAAACTCTAAATAGTGATCTGAACGCACTCCAATGAAATCGAAGGAACGCAGTCCAGCGAAATTTTAAGGTGTAGTTTTTAGTGAAATTTTTTGGAGGTTTTTCTGGTGGGTTTTTCCGGTCAAATTTCTCTAAAATCCGGCAGCAATTTATTGAAATTGCAAGGTTGATAGGTAATTTCTGCACAATCAAAGCGTCCCAAGGGTTTTCCAGGGTGCTGAATCCAAATATGCAGTTAAAAAACCATTTTAAATAATACAAATCAAGATTTAACCTCAATTTTTTCCGCCGGATTTCGTCACCGGAATCTCCAAAAAGTTGCACTAAAAACAACTCCAAACTTTAATAGTATCATAGTACTATTAATCAATGTTGTTCGTATATTTTTTTGCTAACAGGAAAAATAATCATTCTATTAAAAAAAATTCAACTAATTATTTCATTTTTTTTTAGTGACTTAACACTCTTATATGTTATCATAAATATATTGTTAGGGTTCAAGGTTAAAACAATGTTATCCATATTAACTCGAGTTTTGTGTGAAGAAGAATAGGTTTCTGTATTTGAAAACTTATTTTTTAAAATTAAAGAATTTGATGAATTATTTTCAGTTCCAGAAATCTGATCCATTTTGGTGCATGATAGATATAAAGTTCATATAGCTTTCAAGTGATTCATTTTTTTTTAAATGCCACATGTCAACTTTATGTTGAACATAAAAAGAATTACACATCTCACTCAAGTTAAGTTATATAAAGCACTTATTTGTCAATCATGTTTTTTTATTTTATTTTTACTTTCAATTACTAATATATATATATACTCTATGTTGAGTAAGAAAAGAATTACACGCCTCTCTCCTATTGAGTTCTACAAAACACCTATTTGACAATTAAGATAGTTTTATTTTTTTATTTTAACTTCACACATTTTGTTTATAGTTGATATTGAATTTTTTTGGTGCTCAAATGTCGGTTGTTAATAGAATTTGTAAATAATTATACATCTCCCTCAAATTGGGTTGTGCAAAATGTCTAGCATTTATGAAAAACAATTATATATTACTCTAAAAAAATAAAAAAAATTCTATAAATAAATAAAATAGTGAAAGAAATTACAAAAACAATTATAATTATTTTTATAAAGAATAATAAATATTATTTAATATTGTACAAAAAAAATAAATAATGAATGATGATTCAATTTTTAGATTTTCAAATAAAAATAATAATTAACTAACATATTGGAAAATACATTGATGTTTTCAATTAATTTTTTAATATTATTTTTTTTAAATTGATTTGTATTACCTCAAAATATCAAATTACAACATTATTTCTATCACTGATAGCACATTACACAACTATACATTTATTACCTTCCTGGTCCTAGATCCCAGGATTGTTTATGGATTGTTCATAAATTTTTCTTCTTTTCCTTTTCTCTTGCGGACGTTAATCAATTCTGAGGAGTAATCAAGAACATATGTAGATGAGACAATGGAGACACTTCCTTGAGATGGTTCCAGTACCGAAGGCTCTGTCACGTTTGTTGTTTCCTTGTCACTATGCGAGTGGTATGATTCATGGACATGTTTGTGCCCACTCATTGACAAATTTAGAATTATAGTTGAGTCTCATTCCTTTGCTTTTTTGGTTAAGGGATGAGCTTTATTTGGTGAGTATTGAGGTGGATCTACATGTGGTTGAGCCAAGTTTAAGGAGTTGATTTGGTGGTGGGTGTCTTTTGTTACTGAGTGTTGTCTTTCTTGTGAGCCAAAGTAGTCTTGGATCCTTTCATTTCCTTTCGATCTTTCCATCCACGACTCTTATTATTAGCATCTAGATGGTTATAGGGCTCTTGCAAAAAGGGGCATGGATTCTAAAGATGATTGAGATATTGAAATAGAAATCAAGTCCTATAATAGAAACCAGTGTTTTCATAATCTATCGGTTATGAATAAACCCTACCCCTCCACTTGAGAAGGATTTTATTAGGAAACTATTTAGTGAGGTCCACTTCGACACAAACGCAAACAAATGTGACAATTCCTTTCATACGCCTTTCAATGTCTAATATGATGAAGCGACCTAGTAAGTTACCTGCCTCAGCTAAGATATCTAGTTGTGTCAAATTAATGGGTAGGTTAGGGAGCCTTACATAGACTAGGGTTTCTAAATATGTCATGGAAAGAGGATTAAAATCAAGAAACCATAATTGAAAGGAGAGACTAGAACGACTCTAGAACCAATGTCCTTGATAAAAAACCTTTTGTCGTCCCTCTAAATTTTTGAAGAACACAACAAAGAATCCTTTTGAACAATAATGCGACACTGCATTCTAAGACAAATCTCTGTGCACCCATTCCTGAAGAGTAGATGTTGATGGCCAAATACCATTAAATCAAAAAATAATCACTTGCCATTCATAATCTACAACCACAAAACTATATAGAAGATTATCCACTTCAAGAGATGGGGTTTCTGTTGCCTTATCCACAACAGATGCTAGCCCTAAGATATCTTTAGGGTTTAGGGGTGAAAGTATTGGATTTAGGACATCCTTAAAGGATTAGGGTTGGGAGGTGGAGGAAACACCTCAACCTTTGGCTCTACTTCGTGATCTTGACACTAAATAAATAGCGCATCCTTAGTTATGCCATACTCAATGAGGGGTTTTAGATATTTCAACTGCCTACCTCCATGTAGGATTTGAAAATCACAATATGGGATTCCAATCCAATTCTATATCCTAGTTGCGTGGGAGGTGACAATATCTGTGGTTTTTACCTACCAAAAAAGGCAACCCCTTGAGTTTCATCTCACAAAGACCCTAAATTTTTCCAGATTTGGGGAGATAACCTCATCTTTGAGGCAAGAAGAACTTTGCAGCAGAAAAGGTTTCCCTTGGATTCCTAGACCTCGAGGCAAGAAAAATTTCTTCAAACCATCCTCTGGAAGCTACCTCTTATGTACTTCTACCCTACACTCTTCTAATTTCTTCTGAGCAGTCACACAGTGAATCCTGTGTCTGCTCATGTTGTGGTAAACATCAAGGTTGTTAGTCTTATTGTGGCCAACCTTGGTGGTGATGACCCTAAAATGAGAGATGAAACTCCCATGGACCCCTCTTAGTGATTGAATGAGTGACCTCAGTGATTTGGTGGATACCCGAGATGGTCCTTTGAAAATGCAGAGGGATTTTAATCAGATCAAAGGGTTGATCCTTCTGCTTTGATACCTCGAGGTGGGGAACAAAAACATGCAAGCCTTCTAATCTACCATCCAAACCCTTATCGAAGGTTTGGAACATGATGAATATGTTCTAGATGGAAACAACTAGGGCTCCAGAGCTTGCAGTAACAGAGCATTTCAAATTCTATTTATTTATTTATTTTAACTAAATGAAAATATTTTTATATTAAAATTGTGTGTATTAAATCTATAAATTACAGATCCTAAATAATTTGAAATGGTAGTTTAGGTTTCTTAATCTATATCTATCAACAAAATTTGTAATTTCAAGAAAATTGAAGATGGACAAAATTCTAAATATAATTTGTCAATCCATAATTATGTCGATAGGTCCCTTACTGAATGTTTGTATATTAATTTCCTTAACAAATTTTTGATCTCATGGTTAAAAATCAAAGATACTGCTATATTATTTTCATTTCTACTGCATCAAGGAATGGAGTTTTGTTATGAATTTAAATAATTAATAATTAAAAGTTAACAATGATTAGTATAATGAAGATGTATGTATCAAAAGACATGACCATTCATAAAGGGACACCTACCTATGTATATAAGTGGGCCCTCATTTGTAACAATCTCATATCTCATACCACTTATATTCAAACATTCTTATATAGATATTTTATTCGTCCCATTATGGACATTCTTATAATTCAAATATTCTGTTACGTATATGAAACTTTTTCATAACATTTGGTATCAAAGCTATTCGATCCTCTGACTACTCAACATTAAATAGACCCAATATAATATAACCTTTTTCCATCAACTCTTCGTCAAGTTTGATTCGTCGTGATTGAAGTGTTTCACTACACAACATTTAGAAGTTTTCCATGTTTTTACCAGGCCTATGGCCATTAAAAAAATATTAAAAAAAACATAAGAAAAAAATAATTATATATATATATAAGCTTTATCCATTATATATATATAATACGCTCTACCATTATATTTTCCAAAAAAAAAATAATAAATAATAATATATTATTATTATTAAAAAAAATGTTGTCGGTGACAGTCGCGACTGCATTCACACCCCCACCATTACTCGGACACAGCAAAAACCACCACCCCTCACTAATAGATCCAGACGAACATCATCGCACCAGTTCTTCCACAAATACCACTAACAACTGTCAAATCCCAGGGCCAAAGTGTGCTTCCATCCCGCACTTTCCAACTGCCATCCAATAGCAATTGACCATCATTGATGCCTTAATCTATCACATTTGTTGTCGCCTTATCGTCTCTGTAGCCGCCATCATTTTAACTCACCACCACCACCTTAGTGCTACATGTAGCAACCGATATATCTAGACATTGTACACGTTGAAGGAAAATATTGTGTACTGATTGAAACAAGGAATTAAAAAACTAAAATAAAATAATAACTGTAGTCTACAATTCACTTTACAACAACTTGCGAAATCACTCTCCACAATACACAGAAGAATCCCATTTGTTGCACCATTGTACACCATATTTCCACATTATAATAATCATTGCACATTATCAGGTTTCAGATTTAAGCTCATTAAATAATATTAATTAATGCGTCATACCAATATAGTGGCTAGGATATGTATAAACACCACCCATATTTCAAATTTGCGGCCACTCATGAAAAAACTATTACAAGACGAGGTCAGTAAGCTTCAAATAATAAAAGTCGTGACCTTTCTAAAAGCATGGTCTATAAATAAATCAAAGAAAAATAAAATATATTTTGAGAATAATTAAAAGCTCTGAAATCCAATTGCTTCAAGGTTTTTTTAAGAGGTATTTCTCTTTAGTGTGGTTCACGAATACCCTGGCCAGTGAGTGGTCGTTATGTCCACGGAAAAATCTGGGCTAATCGCCCCTCGGCCTACTGGCAAGACCTAACCCCAAGGGCTTTGGGCAAAATCGACCCTGTGACCTCCCGATGGCGAGACACGGTTTTTGACCAATTGAGCTAACCCTTGGGGCTTTTTTTAAGGGGTATATATATATATATATATATATATATTATATGAATGAAGGGTTACTTTTAAAACCCTAAGCTCATCTCGACAACACAAAACAGAGTCAATTGTTGAAGAGAAAAAAATGGAGACTAACAATGGAAGATTTTTAGAAACCTCAGTTTGCTCTATTCCATTGTTGTTTAAAATTAAGGAGACTCTTGGAGGAAAAAATGTTACTACTTCTATCTCACACTTCGAATATAAAAGTTATATAAAACCCAAAATGACAGACCAATTAGTGATTCATGAATCAAATATATTCAAAAAAATTAGATTGTTTTGACAAAAAACAATATGACATAACCAATTTGCAATTAAACAATGGGGATTATACTTTTATATCGCAATTCTCAGTTCGATATTTGTGGAGTGATCAAGGTGGTATTATTTTGGGTTCACCCTAGATGGAAACTCTAGGGTCCCTCATCCTAAATACGAATAAAAATTCTTTAACATTTTCCTACAGGAAGAAAAAAATAAAACTATAGGACATTACATTGAAATCAAATTTAGTAACACCATAAGACATACAAGATATCTCAAAAGATTTTTTTCAAGAAATTAAAAAAGTGATACAAAATATGCAAAGGGAAGTTGGAAAAATCACCGTTGACAAAAATGAAGAGGTTTCTCGACTTAAGGACCATAAAGGGAAATTACTGACACAAATTAAGAAACTTAAAAATGATAAAAAATCATTGAAAAATAAATTAGAAGAAATTATCACGAAAGAAGTATTGAAGTATTTAGACGTAACAATCCAAGTTGAATAAAAATGAATGGATACTGATCTAGTCAATATCAAAACTCAAGAATATGTCAAATCATTAAGTAAAAACACATTTAGATGTTTCAGTTTAGAAGATGAAAAATCCAAGTCAAGATGATGAAAATACCGAAGGGGGGTGAATCAATATTTCTTATCAATTTGTATATTTTTAATTTCACAAAGAATTAATTGTTATTATCATCAATTAATCATAAACATGCATAAACACCATTCAACAATGCAGAATAATAAAGACAGTGGACACATATATTTTTAGGTGGAAACCCCTCCCGAAGAAAAACCACATAACACTTCTTAATAAATGTCTTTAAAAATATTTACATCAAGCTTTTAGCTCCATCTGAAGGAGGCTCCAACCCCATGATTTATAGGCTCCAACCTATAGGAAAATCCAATGCCCTATTTACCAACTGCAACTGGGAGGACGCCCTAATGCCCTATTTTATAGGCTCCAACTTGAAGATGATCCAACGCCCTGTGTACCATCTACAACTGGATGAATGCTCCAATGCCCTGTGTAAGCTCCAACTTGCACTAGCACCACCCTGCTACCCTAAAGTGTTCTCATGCTCCAACTTGAAGGAGACTCCACTCTCCTTTCTAGTACCACCCTGCCACCCTATTCAACCAACGAACCACGTTTCATAATTTTCAGACTAAACCCACCTGTGCTCTGAATCAATAGAAAAAAAAAATTGAAATATAATCACTACTGCCTCTACTTAGTATCTAGATTAATGTCAAATCCTAGAAGCTTCACTGCTCAACTCCCATCAAACCCTAGATGTTAATGTCAATGATCAACTTATGTTGTTGAAACCCTAGCCACACAATTGTGACCAACATTGCTTTTCATGTAGATATATATGTCATCAATTCAAGCAGGAGTACGTCCAATCCACTCACAAAATGACCTATACTTTCTTTTCTCTAGGATCGCAAACAACAATATTCTACTTCCAAAAGAATAACCCTAAATGGCACCAATATGATCGATGCCCAATTGTAGATAGTATCATAGGTTGGTAGACTAATGAAACACTTCTACTTTGCATAGCAAAATAACAAACATCAGTGAATAAAATAGTCACATGGCGATTTTTAACTTTTAAAACCCACTACTTACTATATTACAAACTATAATACAATAGTATTAGGGATCCCATACCAGGGATCATGACCCTTACATACATCCCTAATACAAGGACACAACTATGGCTTGGTGTCAACAACTATGACCACCAACCTACCTTGAACAAAGTAAAATTGACCTACTTGCTGATGTGGTGCCCCACAGTGCTTTTAGTCCACGTACCTTGAACAAATTTGACGAGTCCTCTTGTCCCCCAATTTTCTGATCACTTCAGCTTGCCACTATCATTGATCACAACTCCTTTTATGCCACTAAAATTTAGCTCACTAATATGTCCACTGGTAGACTTCTAGCTCCATTAAGAAGTCTACTCATTGGGTCTTTTGGATCTCCCCACTTATCACTAAGGTTTTCCCATATGTAACTCCTAAACTAGGGCTCCATCGATATGCCTCCTAACAACTCATTGAGTCCTTCCATGACCCTTTAATTGAGGTATTCTAGCCAGCACATACTGTATCACTCTTCACAACTTCATTTGTGAACAATGCTCAATTTCCTTTTCACAGTGTCATAGTTGCTCTAAGATCACTGTCATAAGGCCTTCTAGATGTACTCACTTTTCAAAATTCTTATCACTTCAAAAGGTTGATCCTAGAGTATACAAATATGGCCTACCTTTGTTACACATTAGATATTATTTCCCATTTTTCAAAAAAATGTCATTTAGGGCCTCAAAATGGCTCCGGAAGTCCAAGACCTGAAAAAATGCCAATAGTAGTAAACTATGCTAGAAATTAGGAAACTGAAAGTACATGGTGTTGGGGGTATGTTGATGGTGTTGGATTCCACCAACATTGTAAGGGGATTTACCCAATGTGAAGTCCCAATTAGACCTCACACCATTTGGTGTAGGATTCCCATCCGGTCATATGGCCCGACCATCGTCGGAATGATTTGAAGATATGCCTTGGCTACAAACCAACACAAGGGAACACACACTAGTTTAGGGAAGCAAGAATGTGGGCTTTGTGAGATATCCAATGTAAGGTATATGAGGGAAACTTCAATAGTTGGTGAGGGAAACGATACACCAGTTAGAAAAGTAAATAGTAAAATCCTAAAGGGGGACCTAGGAATAAAGAGAAAGAATTGGGGAATACTTGCAGATTAGTGGTAGGCAGATTAGGGGAATATATACAAATAGACCATTGTGTTGCATGCCTCATCCCACAAGTGAAGTGGTAGGCCTTGGTCATGCAGCATTGCCCGTGCTACCCCTACAATAGTTATGTTCTTCCTCTTGGCCACCCCATTTTTTTGTGGGTTATGAGGTGCCGTCAACTCTCGTTTAATTCCTTCTGTTGCAAAGAAGTCCTTAAACTATTGAGAGACATATTATCCACTGTTATCACTTCTCAAGGCCTTGATCTTCTTCCCTGACTCTTTCTCAACCAAAACTTTGAAATCACAAAAATTTGTGAAAGTTTGGTCCTTCTTCTGCATGAAATAAATCTAGCATTTACAAGAATAATCATCAACGAAAATCACTAATACCTTTGCTTTGCTATGGATTATGTCGAAAATGGTACACATAAATCAGTATGAACTCGCTCTTAGATAGCCTCTGTTCGACTGTCTCGATCATGAAAGGAAGACTTGGTGTACTTTGCCAAGGTACAACCTTTGAATGTGTCAACTTGCTCAAGTTTACCTTTGGGAAGTCTTGTAGATATCTGTTGCATTATCTTCAAAGCCCCATGATGAAAATGGCCCAACCGCCTGTGCCACAACTCGCCAATGTCTTGGATTTGCACCAATTCTGCTTTCCTACTCAATGCTACAAAATCATCTACCTCTAGTTTATAGAGATTCTTCAATCAAATCCCTATCCTCTTGGTCTAACCCGTGGCTATGTGTCTTAGGAATGCCTTTCCTTTACTGAAGACAACATCATAGCCTTTGTCCTCCAACATCG